>CAUYPK010005409.1:0-63156 GCA_963574355.1 Loris lydekkerianus | reverse complement strand
CAAAACCAGAGATGTTGGCGTGGATGTGGAGAAAAGGGCACACTTCTACACTGCTGGTGGGAATGCACACTAATACGTTCCTTCTGGAAGAATGTTTGGAGAATACTTAGAGATCTAAAAATAGACCTGCCATTCGATCCTATAATCCCTTTACTAGGTTTATACCCAGAAGACCAAACATCACAATATAACAAAGACATGTGTACCAGAACGTTTATTGCAGCCCAATTCATAATTGCTAAGTCATGGAAGAAGCCCAAGTGCCCATCGACCCACGAATGGATTAGCAAATTGTGGTACGTGTATACCATGGAATATTATGCAGCCTTAAAGAAAGATGGAGACTTTACCTCTTTTATGTTTACATTGATGGAGCTGGATCATATTCTTCTTAGCAAAGTATCTCAGGAATGGAAGAAAAAGTATCCAATGTACTCAGCCCTACTATGAAACTAAACTATAGCTTTCACATGAAGGCTATACCCCAACTATAGCACAAGAGTATGAGGAAAGGGCCAAGGAAAGGGAAGGAAGGGGGGAGGGTAAGGGGTGGGGCCACACCTATGGTGCATCTTAGAATGGGTACAGACGAAACTTACTAAAGGCAGAATACAAATGTCTACATACAATAACTAAGAAAATGCCATGAAGGCTACATTGAAGAGTTTGATGATAATATTTCAGATTGTATATGAAACCAGCACATTGTACCCCTTGATTGCACCAATGTACACAGCTATGATTTAAGAATAAAAAAATAATTGGAAAAAAAAAAAAGTACCATATATTGAAACTTATATACCATTCAACATTTAGTATGGTCAGTCTTTAGTTTTAGTCATTCCAATGAATCCATAGTAATATCCTGTTGTAGTTTTAATTTGCATTTCCCTAATAGAGCATCTTTTCATGTACATATTTGGTGAAGTGTTTTTAGGACTACTTTCTGACAATAAAGGTCTGAAGAATTTCTATCGATGCCAAGTATGGTTTTACTAGTATAGGTAGAAGGTTCTTTCCATGAAGGGAAAAAAGCCTTTGTTAAGGAAACAGGCATTCCTTAACCTGAGAAATAGGATGTTAAGAGAGTGATGAGCGGACTTTTTTCTAACTCATCTAGTAAATTAATAAAACTATATATATGGAGGTATCAGACATAGCTTAAGTAGCATTGGTCCACATTCTGGAAAATTTCCCAGAGCTTCCTGCACAGTTCAGAAATATCAACTCTCTTGCACTAGGGATTTTAAATGTGTGGGTCACACCTTTGAACAGAATTAAACAAAGAAGAAAAGGGAATGATCACAGATGAGACAGGACAAAGGAAATCCATCCAACTTTGATTTCTAGAATCACAAAAAGTTTTCCCAGCTCTTTGTTGTTGTTACAGCAAGAAGGCCTTAATTCTAAGATGTCTAGATTCCAGGAGCACATTCTGGAGATATTAACGAGACTACAATTACGTAAGGCAGGAAGGCAAAATGCACTCTGAGATTGTAAAATGACAATCTCACAACCACCACTGTGAGAAAGAGTCACATGCAGCAAAAACTATCAATTAAAACAACAGGCCAAATGTTCCAGGTCTAAGACTTAAGCTTTAAGTCTTTAGCTTTAAATTAAGCTTTAAGTTATCTTTATAACCTTGTTGAATCATATGAATTCCAGTAAAGTTCTAATCATTCAGAAAAAATATGCCAAAGGAAAATGAAAAAGCAACACTGAAGTTTGTAGTATCAACTTTTTCTAATCATCATTTTCCCTTTACTTGGCTCTGTTTTATAAAGAGGTTTTTTAAGAGCCACATATCAATAGGACACACGTAACTTGAGATTCAACCTAAGGGTTCTGGGCTGGAAATGGCTTTGGAAAAGTTAAAATTAATGAGACAGTAAATATACTGACACAGGGAATGCTACCTAAATTATGGGCCAATGCAGTGAACTGAGGCAGAGCCATCTGGCCTGAGCATGAAGCCCAGAAAAACCTGAAAGACTAGGGCACTAGCATGTGGCGTCAGTCTTCCAAACCGAAGCCCTTCTCACACCTACGGCTGCTCACACGGACAAGGAGGGCTAGGCCTCTGTTTATGTCATTTGGCACCTCCCCAGAGAACAACATCTATTTTATCTTCATTTCTTGGGTTCTTTTTTTCTTTTTTTTATTTGTGGTATATTCCAAAGGCTTTAGAGCAAGGTATAGTAGCCTGTGTAAGATAAAGAATCAGACTGAAAATTTACTTCTTTAATAGGAAAACAAATCAATTCATGGGTTAACTAAGCCCTCACTCTAATTTACTCCATAGCCTAAAAAAATAAAGGATTTGAAATTTTAATCTTGTTTATAATACTTATTGATATTCTTATAATATTTAATATGAGACTTTGGAAAATCACCTTCCTTAAACTTTATATTAGTGAAACCCAAGGTAGCCAAAATATTTATTACAGGTCCAATTGAGATATGGAATAGCTCCCAGAATGTAAATCAAACCTTGCTTCCTTCATTGAGAAATTCATGCTACCAAGGGGGGGGAAAAAAAAAAAGAAAAAAGAAACAAAAGTCAGCTGAATGATACCTACTGTGCATAAGAGTGTAGTTGGTTGACACCCCGGCACAGCCAGTGCATGGCTCACACTTTGAGTAGCAGCACTGCTTTGTACCTTTCCCCAAATAGTATCATCCTACCTCTCCTTCTTGATGAACTGTTTTGAATCATGTGTAAGGAAACTGGCTGAGTGTGTTATCTAGTTTCTCTAACAAGGAAAAATATTTAAATGGAGAACTTTTTGCAGAAACTTCACAATCAATGGCAGAATAAGAAATGAAGAGGAGGAATTAACGGAACGTGAAAAGACTTTATGGAGTACAAAAATCAAATACTTCGTTAGAAAGGTTCTTGTCCCAGGGTCGAATTTGATTTAGGTTTTTAAAAATCATTGTTAACTGCTGTAAGAAAGTAAGCTGGGACAGGTTTGGCAGGCTTTTACTTTCTACCTCCAGCTTCAGTCTTACCTAGTAGAGCATGTGACATAACTACATTGGACACGGGTCTTATTTTAACACATGATTAAATCTAAAGGATCATCCTGATAACCTTCTCCCCATTTGCCTTTCCCTGATGCGAGGTAACTTGCACCTCTCCTTGGAGAGAGCACACAGGGGCTTTACTGATAACACAAGGGGGTGGGGAAAGCCTGAGGCAGTTGACTGCTTCTGGTTAGGGTGCTGGTGGGAGAAATAATCAATGCTGAAAAATTTCTGAATTTCTGAATCAATGCTGAAAAATCTCTGCCAGAAACATGAAGTACTGGCTGGTTGCACTGGGACCCACTAAGCCAGCTACAGGATGCATGAAGCTATTAAGACACTGGTTGGTAAAGTCATTGTGAAATCAGAGGTTAGTAAACATAGAACATGTGCCTTATCAGGTCTAAGGCACACACGCATGCACGCACACGCGCGCGCACAAACACACACACACACACACACACACAACCATAAAATTAAAGCCTGACTAGTCTTTCTGTAATAGTTTACAGAAAGGTAATTTAGACAGTCATGTTATAGACACCCTGATATCTGTTGTTTGGCACAGGTCTACAACTATTTATTTTCTTAATTAGTAATCCTTTTTATTTTGCATTAAACTCTGATTCCAATGAGCCTTAAAAAAGTACATTCTAATAAAAAACTAAGGGCTAAATTTATTTTTCCAGAAAGGCAAGCACATACACAGCTTAACTTCATATATTCTGAGATCCTGGCCTACATAGGTTGTGGGTTTTAATGCAAGTAAACAAACAAGGGTTGGGCAATTAAGTTTGGGAATTTATCCTAGGAAAAAAGTGCTACATACCTCATTGCTGAATATCACTATGATCACCCTCCAAGTCCTCTGCTCAGCCATCTAGGAACCATAATGATGTTCAGCAATGAGGTATGCAGCACTTTTTAAAGGATGATTTCACAAACTTAATTGTCTAATCTTGTATCTAAAGCTTTTTTCTCCAGATGACTCATTAATTAAGAAATCATTGTATCTCACTGTATTAGTTGCCCTAACTGAACAGATAAGAAATATTCTATCAGGAAATTCATTTTTCTTTCCTGATACTGTTTTCTTACCACCAGGGTAACAGAAAAGGAAGAGCTATTAATATAAAGAAGATTTAAAAAACAACGCTGGAAAAAAAAACTTTTTTTGGGTGGAAGTGCTTCTAAATTGCATTTGTTTGTCACACACAATCGTGGGGATGGATGAAGTCAGCAGTATAAAGGCAGCTTATGATATGTCCTGATGTTAGAAGGGACACCCTGGGGATCCTGACTCCAGCCTTTCTTCCCCAGCAGGGACCGCTACACATCATTTAAGATTGAGTGGAAGGTATTAATCCTACATTTGAGATCGTCCACAGAAGGAAGTTCCAGTCTTCCTTTGTTACTAATTTCGACAGTACATCAGTTATAATTTCATTACCTGGCAACGCATCTCAATGAAACAACTAGGCTTACTGAATTCTTGGTGGATACACAACATTAGTTTAGGGAGAAAAGTCATTATCCAAATTGTAAAACACAGTCTCAAAGATTTCACATATGCATTATTATTAATATTAATAAAAACACTAATTTGCATGCCTTAGGAAATCAAAATATTCATTTAGCTCCTACCATAAGCCATAAGAAAGTATTTTTAGGAAATAAGTATCCTAAAAAAGTCCAATAGCTTCAAAACCACCTTATACTTAAAACTCTTAGCAGCTCAAGATTGGCTGTTGTAAAAAGCAGTCCTGTCTATCTTATTCATTAAATGAAATACAATGTTTTGGGGGGGAAAGGAAATCTTGAGTATGCCACATACTTTTATCATAGCATCCACACTCACAACTTTTCTAAGTTTTCATCCCACTGATATTTCTCTAGATTGGAACTCACCTGTTACATATGTCCATGGCTAGCACCACACAGGCTGTACAACAAACTGATAAATCAGAAATTCCAATCTTGTTTTGGGTGGGAGAAGCAGTGACAATCTTAAATATACACTTTAGAAAACTCTGACTGCCCTTAACGCCAAACATAGTTTTGATAATTACCAAAAGTTTTTTTGTTATTATTGTTGCTTCTGTTATCAGAAATTATCTGAAAGAACGACAGGAGAAATGACAGCCTGCAGTAAGGACGTGCTGTGTCTCCAAGAGCTTGAGGGGGATTTAATTATTCTTGGCCTTAAAAAGTGCAACCCAAAGCAATCTAGGTAACAGCTACTATAATTGATGCTTTGGTTCTTGCAAGGATATTGAAACTTTTAACCCAAACTTTCAGAAATATTTGGTATCAATAAATGGGTCAGATACCACAAGTTCCTTGCATGTATATGAAACATGATAAAACTATTTGACTTTCCTATTACCTTTCCTTCTCTAACAGATAAAGACAGAGCATACCAGTTTGCTATCTTTCAGCCTTAGATACCTGAGCACAACAAGTGGATTTAGACTTTTATGATAAGGAACAGGTTAAAAAGAGAAAGAGAGAGGACTCGGATGTCACATTGGTATGGGGAATAAAAAACAGGAGGACAGAAACCAAATAATTCTGGTGAAGGAACAGACAAGAAAGGAACACCATGAGTTCAACAAGGGATGGAGGTAGTTTGCCATCCATGCATATAAAGCTGATTATCTTGGAAAAGGGAGCCATTTGCTGGAGGATGTAGAGAGGGGCTTCATGCAGAGTGCAGTAATGATCCTGAGTACTAAGAGGTGTTACAAGCAATTGAAAGACAAGAGGAGCCAGAAAAAAGATGCTGACTTAGGCATGATCATCAATAATGAATATTTGACAGCAGCAAAAAGGGCAAACAAGACTGTGGCTGGGTGTGTAGCCTCTATGAGAACAACTCAGCACTGCTTACTCCAAAGCTATTTAAGGCAGCAAGATCTCCTTGACTCCGGGCAGATCTGGCAACGAGGTTCCGGCACCATTGGTAGTTCCACTACAAAACTGACACGCTCCCCTGCCCTTCCCTTTTCTCTGGCTTATCAGTATCTTACATTTTTAGAGTGTTGCGTAGAGGATTAACAGACTTAGATTAGCCAACTGTGAGAAGAATTGGGATGTATATACACTGAAGCTTTTTTAAACTCCATGATAACATCACTCCTTTTCATAGAAACCTGCATGGTAGCAGAGTATATTTAGAAAACTTAACTATGGAAGGCTACAGTATTCCTGAGAAAAATAAAGATATGCCAACCCTGAGATAAAAATCAATAATATTTCTCTTTTTCATTAACAGATTCTGTTCATGGCTGTCCAATCACTGCATGAAACAGATTATTAAGGAGATAAGCCCTGAAGTTCTAATCAGATCCTAAGAAGGATGTGACAAAGGTAACCACAGCTGGCTGAGATCGTGATGTTATCACCCAGACCACTCTGCACTAAACTCAAAGGCCAGCCCCACATTAAACCACCCACGGAACACGGAAGCCTCCCAGCAGCCACCAAATAACCACGCCTTTCTGGGTTCTTTTTAATGCAATTTTAATTTCATTGATTGCTAATTACTATTTACTGAGCAAGTCCCTGAGATGACAGTTCCTCACTTTGAGAAATCCTACACATTAGAATAGTTCAAAGTAAATAAAACTATTATTAATGGTTAATGACAACATTAACAATGGTTAATGACAATGGTTACTCAGACTTGCCATGCTCTCTATACAAAATTTTAATCCTTACAGCCACCCTAGAAGGTTGTAAAATTTGGCCCATTTAGACAAAATTGAGGCACAGAGAGATGAAGCAACTTGCCCCAGGTCACACAGTCTGTAATGGACTGTTAACAAGATGTTAACAGGATGTGAACGCACGAAGTGTGGCTGCCCAGAGCTTATACATAATAGTGCATGCTGCCTCTCAAATAGGCATCTACCTTCTTGTAACGGATTGTTACTGCTTTCAGGCAGGTACTTAAAATAAGAATCAGGACTTCAGATGCACTGCTGGTGCTTCTTGTGTATAAGGGCCTCTCCCCTGTCACTGACAGCAGGTGCCAGTGTGACTTTATCTCATCTAAAAGCTGATTTCAGTCCTGCAAGGCAGTCACGAGGCATAGATAGAAGATCCCTTTGGGGACTCAAATAGTGAACTGAGAGAGAGTGAAACACTTATCAAAAGGCCCTCTATGTTCTCCAGCATGACCATGTTAGAAAGAATTGGGGTTAACACTTTCCAACATAAAATACCATCCTATTTTTGATCTTAATGCCTTTCAGCCAAGTTTTTTCAAACACCTCGATACTCCAGAATTTGACAGCTGCTCCCAGGTAAAGCTGCAGAAAAGTAAAGCTGCTTTGAGAATTATTTTGTTGTGGATGCTTCTGTGTCTTTTTTTCCTGCTTTGAGAAAAAGCTCTTTTTTCCTTAGTTTGAAGGCTTCATCTTGTTAATACACATGAGAGGGTAAAAAGTGTTGCAGGAGTGGAAGATGGTGATGAAGCTGATTTAGTTTACGTTAAATGACCATTTTTAGAAATTTACACATCAGCCTTCCTGAGAGGTCATTGGCATGTTTAAAACCACCTAAGAAATGACTGTGTATTCAGGAAAACGCCTTAAGAAGGCGTATGAGCAGATAGGCAGTGAGACAACGGGTGGCTCCTCCATTGCTTCGGGTCCTGCTTTATGTGAAGGGCAGCCACAATGACAGAGACAGTGAGCAAGTCGTGACCTGGGGCCACCAGAACAGCACTGAAGACACCCTTCATCTTCAGACCGGAGCGCTCGGCCTCCACTCAACCGGAGTTGAAGGCATGCCCAGCTTGCAGCTCTGACTTTCCTTCCTCAGTCTGGACAGCTGTTAGTTGGTACACCTGAAAGACTGGCCAGCAAAAGGGTGAGGAGGGAGATCCATCAGCTGCTTCAGGGCTTTCAACCCCTTCCTAGTCATCAGAAGGACCATCACCTGGGCCATCCTCTAAGCCAGTGATTTTCAACCGGTGTGCCACGGCACACCAGTATGCTCTGAAAAAACGTTAGGTATGCCACCAAAATTTTTAAAATCATTAATTAAATTATTTTCAGAAGAGGTTAAAAGCATAGGAAGACTAGGTTTTTTGACCAGGTCACAATTTTTGAATTTTTTAGGTAGAGTACTGCCTAAATTTTTAGGTAGAGTCCTGCACCCCAAAGGTGTACACTCCTACCTTGTGTCCTTTAAGTGGGAGCACACGAATCTCCACCTCCTCTCCCCATCTTCCCAACTTCAATAGAAAATTAATTTTTTCTCCTATGTGAGCATGTGTTAGATCATTTACCGGCTTCATAATAAAATAGAGTACATTGAATATTTGCTTTTCCATTCTTGTGATACTTTACTAAGAAGAAAAGTGTTTCATCTCCATCCAGGTTAATACAAAACATGTAAAGTCTCCATTTTCTTATGGCTGAACAGTATTCCATGGCATACCTACACCACAGTTTACTAATCCATTCTTGAGCTGATGGGGATTTAGGTTGTTTCTACAACTTGGTAACTGTAAACTGAGCTGAGATAAATAGTCTAGTGTAAATGTCTTTATGATAAAATGATTTTTTTTTCTTCTGGGTAGACGGCTAGTAGCGGGATGGTGAGATCAAATGGGAGGTCTAATTCGAGTTCTTTGAGGTCTCTCCATACTTCTTTCCAAAGAGGCTGTATTAGTTTGCAGTCCCATCAACGGTGCATTAGTATCCGTCTCTCTACATCTGCACCAGAATCCGCAACTCTGGGACTTTGTGGTGTGGGGGCTATTCTCTCTGGGGTTAAGTGATAGCTCAGGGTGGTATTGGTTTGCATTTCTCTGATGATCAGGGATGATGAGCATTTTTTGATGTTTCTTAGACATTCATCTGTCTTCCTCAAAGAAGGTTCTGTTCATGTCTCTTGCCCAGTAATAGATGGAATTGTTTGCTTTTTTGTTGATTACTTTGAGTTCTTTATAGATCCTAGTTTTCAAGCTTTTGTCATTATTTGTAATATAAAAATATATCTTTTCCCATTCTGAAGGTTGTATATTGTCTTTTTTTTTAATTTTTGAGACAGCATCTCACTATGTCACCCTTGGTAGAGTGTCGTAGCATCACAGCTCATAGCAACTTCAGACTCTTGGGCTTATGTGATTCTCTTACCTCAGCCTCCCAAGTAGGTGGGACTATAGGCACCTGCCACAACACCCGGCCATTTTTTTGTTGCAGTTGTCACTGTTATTTAGCTGGCCTGGGCTGGGTTAGAATCCGCCAGCCAGGGTGTATGTGGCTGGTGCCCTACTTATTCACTGAGCCACGGGTGCCACCCTATTTGCTTTAATTGTTGTCTCCTTGGCTGTGCAAAACCTTTTCACAGTTTAATTAAGTCCCATCCGTTTATTTTTGTTGTTGTTACAATTGCCCCAGAAGTCTTCTTTATGAAATCTTTCCTCAGGCTAACATCCTCAAGAGTTTTTCCAACACTTTCTCCTAGGATTTTGCCATTTCATGTCTTACATTTAAATCTTTTATCCACCTTGAGTCAATTTTTATAAGTGGTGAAAGACTGAAATTTCAGTCTTTTACATGTGGTTATCCAGTTCTCCCAGCACCATTTATTGAATAGGGTTCTTCTTCCCAGTATATACTTTTGTTTGGATTATTCAAGGCTATAAGAGACTGGTTTCATCTCTTGGTTTTCTATTCAGTTCCATATATCTATGTCTATTTTTGTGCCAGTGCCATGCTGTTTTGATCACTGTGGACTTGTAATATAACCTAAAGTCTGGTAGAGTGATGGCTCTAGTGTCTTTTTAGTACTAAAAATTGCTTTGGCTGTAAGAGGTTTTTTTCTGGTTCCATATGAAATTAAGAATTATTTTTTCCAGTTCTTCAAAGTATGATGTTGGTATTTTAATGGGGATTGCATTGAATCTGTAGATTGTTTTGGGTAGCACAGGTATTTTTAACAATGTTGATTCCTCCCAGCCAAGAGCATGGTATGTTCTTCCATTTGTTGATGTCTTCTGTTATTTCATTTCTTAGAGTTTCATAATTCTCTTTGTAGAGGTCCTTCATTTCTTTTGTTGGGTATATTCCTAGGTATTTCTTTTTCTTTGAACCTACTATAAAGGGACTTTTATCTTTGATTAGTTTCTCAACTTGGCAGTTATTGGTGTATACAAAGGCTACTGATTTGTGGACATTGATTTTATACCCTAAGACATTACTGTATTTCTTGATCATTTCCAGTAGTCTTGTGGTTGAGTCTCTGGAGTTCTCTAAGTATAAGATCATATCATTGTCAAAGACTGAGAGTTTGACCTCCTCTGACACCATTTAGATGCCTTTATATCGTTCTGTTGCCTGATTGCATTTTCAGCACTATGTTGAATAGTAGTGGTGATAGAGGACAACCTTGTTTGGTTCCTGTTCTAAGTAGAAAAGCTTTCTGTTTTACTACATTCAGTATGATATTACCTGTAGGTTTGTTGTAGATGGCTTCAATCACTTTAAGTAATGTGCCACCTATACCTATATTCTTAGGTGTTCTTGTTAGAAAAGGATGCTAAATTTAGTAAATTAATTTACTAATTAATTTCTGCACCTAATAAGAGGATCATATTTTTTTTATTATTAAATCATAGCTGTGTACATTAATGCGATCATGGGGCACCAAGGATCATCTGGTTTTTGTTGTTGCTTCCATTAATATGGTAAATTACATTTATAGATTTGCATATAGCAAAGCACCCTTGTATCCCTGGGATGAAATCTACTTGATCATGATGTACAATTTTTCTAACGTGTAGCTGTAATCTGTTGGCTAAGATTTCATTAAGTATTTTTGTATCAATATTCATTAGTAAAATTGGTCTGCAGTTCTCTTTAGTTGGGTCCTTTCCTGATTTTGCAATCAGAGTAATGTTTACTTCACAGAATTTGAAGTATTCTTCCTTGTCAATTGTTTTGGAATAGGTTACTCAGCATACTATAAGCTCATCTTTGAAGGTTTGATACAATTCTGACACGAAGCTATCTGGTCCAGGACTTTTTTTTTTGTGGTTGTTGAAAGCTTTTTTATTATTTCTACAATCTCAATGCTTGATATTCGTCTGTTCAAGAGATCAATTCCTTACTGGTTAAGGCTAAGGAGATGGTATGATTCTAGGTATTGGTCCATTTCCTCCTTATTGTCAAATTTCTGGGCATAGAATTTCTTGTAGGAGTCAGAGATAATCTCTTGTATCTCAGTTGTATCTGATATTATTTCCCCCTTTTCCTTTCTGGTTGAGGTTATTAAGAGATTTTACTTTTATATTTCTAGTAATCTGGCTAAAGGTTTATTGATTTTATCTATCTTTTTGACAAACCAACTTTTTTGTTTGATTTTCTGAATAATTCTTTTGTTTTCAATTTCATTTATTTCTGATTTAATTTTGATTATTTCTTTTCTTCTGCTGGGTTTGGAATTGGACTACTCTTCCTTTTTCATTTCCTTAAAATAATTTATTAGATTGTTGATGTGCACTCTGTTTTTTGGATGTAGACATCTAATGCAATAAATTTCCCTATTAGGACTACTTTTGCAGTATACCACAAGTTTTGGTAACTTGTAGCTTCATTGTTGTTATGTTTAAGGAATTTAATAATTTCCTCCTTTGTCTCTTCCTTAACCCAGCTGTCATTCCGCATATGGTTTTTAATTTCCATGCCTTTGCTTGGGGATGACAGTTTTTGTTGGAGTTGAGCTCCACTTTTATTGCCTTATGGTCTGAGTAGATACAAGACATAATTTCAATTCTTTTCATTTTATTGAGGTTTGACTTGTGATCTAGCATATGATCTATGATAGAATTTGTTCCATGGCATTATGAGAAGAATGTCTATTCCTTAGCTCTGGTATGGTATGTTCTGTGTATGTCTGTTAAGCCCATTTGTTCTAGGGTTGCAGTTAAGTCCCTTGTATCTTTGTTTAATTTCTGCTTAGAGGATCTGTTTTCTACTTTCTTGTGAATTCCCTTTATTGTTTGGGTCATTCATATTTTAAGTTCTCTTCAACCAGAGAGGTGTTAAAAGTCTCCAGCTTATTATGGTGTTATAGGTTATCATATTGCTCAGACCAATTAACGTCTGTTTCATAAATCTGGGAGCATTTAAGTTGGGTGCATAAATATTTACAATCGAAATTTTCTCTTGATGTATTGTTCCCTTGACCAGTATGAAGTGACCATCTTTGTCTTTATTAAACTTTAGTTGCCCTAAATCCATTTGCATCTGAAAATAAGATTGCAACCCCTCCTTTCTTCTGATTTCTATTTGCCTGAAATATTATTTCCCAACCCTTCACCCTGAGTCTTGTTTTGTCCTTCAATATTAGGTGTGTTTCTTGGAGTTAGCATATAGATGGCTTGTGCTTCTTTATCCAATTGGCCAGCCAGTACCTCTTCAGTGGAGAGTTCAAGCCATTTACATTTATTGAGAAAACTGATCAGTGTGGTTGAGTTCTATTCATCTTATTTTGTGAAAGTCCATTGCTTAGTTTTATTTTTTGCACCATTGTGGAAGGTAGGTTTTGTCCTTTAGTTTCTAGATGTTTATGTTGCTCATGGTCATTGTGATGGTCAGTGTAGAGAATAGGTCAAAGTATTTCCTATAGAGCTAATCTTGTTGTGGCAAATTTCCCCAATATTTGCATAACAGTAAAAGATTTGATTTCTCCATTGATTCTGAAGCTCAGTTTATCAGGAAACAGAATTCTGGGCTGATAATTGTTTTGTTTAAGAAGATGAAGGTGGCTGACCATTCTCTTTTTGCTTGGAAAGTTTCAGCTGAGAAGTCTGCTGTCACCCTGACAGATTTTCCTTTGTAGGTCAATTCCCACTTACTCATGGCTGCTTGTCGATTTTTCTCTTTCTCTTTTGATTTTGGACAGGTTCATCTCAATGTGTCTCAGACATGCTCTATTTGTGTTGACACAATTTGAGTTTGATATCCCTCCAAAAGGAATGTTTCATAATATTTAGTGATACATGGAAAGTTTTCATTTATGATGTGCTCCAGTAGGGCTTCCATTCACTTGGGAGAATTCTTCTTTCCCTTCCGGAATACCTATATTTCATGTTTGAATGCTTCAGGAAGTCCCATAATTCTCTGGGCTAATATTCTGCTTTCTCTTTCTTCTTTCTCTTTAACTGCCTGGGTTAGCTCAAGAGCTTTATCCTTTAGCTTTGAGAGTCTTTCTTCTCCATGGTCTAATTTGTTCTTCTCCATGGTCTAATTTGTTATTGATACTTTCTATTGTATCTTTAAGTTCTCTGATTGACTCCTTTAAGTCCTTAAGCTCCGCTGTATTCTTTCTATATTTTTCATATCTTTCATCCAGTTTTTACTTTTGTTTTCCACTTTCTCATGAATTCCCTTTGTTTTTGCCATCCATATTTTAAGTTCCCCTTCTGTCATTTCCATTAATTCTTTCATTTTTTTGAAAAGTACATTTATTGTAGGTTAATGTGAGGGTACAAATAACCAAGTCAATATTTGAATTTGTCAGGTAGAGCCCCTCTTGTAGTTATGTCCCCCCCACAAAACGTATGCCAAACATAGGTAGAATCCTCTGTGATAGCTACTTCATGATCCCTTTGTAAGGGTTTCTCTATCCTGATTTCTCATGTTGCCAGAAATTTTCTGTTATTTCTTCCTCTTGTGTGTTTTCCTCTTGCTCACTTCCTTCTCCTACATTTTCCTTCTCACTACCTAGTTCACTTTAAATTAAATTACCTTGTCTCAGAGCTTAGGTGTTGAAATGGCCTTTGGAATAAAGCCAAAAGGAAGATAAAGGTAAAGGGTAAGAAGGGAGAAAGAAAAGAAGAATATAAAGAGGAGAAAAAAATAACAGAGAGGGTTAAACAAAAGAATTGAAGAAAGGGAAAGAAAAAGGACAGTAAGAGAGAGCAACCAGAGAAATGGTGGTGTTTGGTGGGATGTTTTAACTACACTTGCAGCTCTAGGACTTTGGGGGGCTGGGTTTGGCCAGGTCCCTTAAAGTCAGGAGCTCCTTACCAGACTGGGCAAAAGCAAGACCTCACCTCTGCCAAATACTGAAAGAAATCAGTGGCATGTGACCATGGGGAACTATCAATACCTTTTTTCCAAAGGCAAAAGCTAGAAGGACACCCAGGACCGTAAGCTTGTGGACTCCTTGAGCCAGACCAACACTGTGACCTCCACCCCCACCCCTAGCCCAAGCCTTCAGAGAAGAGGAAAACAAAATAGGAAATATTAATGAAAATAGATTTAAAAATTTTAAATGATTGTATAAGACAAAGAAGAGGAAAAAAGGGCATAGCTGGGCCCCATATGCCAGAGGTGGTGGGTTCAAACCCAGCCCCAGGCATAAACTGCAAAAAAAAAAAAAAAAAAGGCATAGCTTAGCTGTTGTATGAGAAATTTAAGTAAGAAAGATGAGAAAAGTAGAAAAATCTCTACCAAAAGAGAGAAAAAGGAAAGAAATAAAAAAGGATGAAAGAATAAAAGGGGCTGGGGGCTGAAAACTAACAAAAATGTAGGAGCCCTTGCTATTGAAAAAAGTAAATATGAAAAAATAAAAATATAACCAAACACATACACACACTAAACAAAAAACAATAGAAAAAAAAACAAGGAAAAAAATTGAAAGAAACAAAAAAATGTAAAACAATCTTTGTATGTATTTCATTATATTGACTGCACACCAGATGGTGCTATGATGTTAGGATACAGAGAATACATGTTGGATTTACTGTACATGATGGGGGTCAGAAGCCACTCTCTATTTGCAAAGAAGACGGGATCTTGTCTTCTTGACTTCTTTGCCCTCATTTGGGCCTGTTTGCTTCATCAGCATTCAGGCCCAGAGGGACTGGTGTCCCACAGCTCTTGCCAGACTTCCCAGGAGGCCCAGCAGACTGTGTCACCTGACAATAAAGTGGCCCTCCCAGTGTAGAAAGTGCAGGAGCTGCTCAGCTCACCCAAAGGACGGCCAGTCGAGCCCAGAGGGTGTGCCAGAGCTGGCCATGCACTAGGACCCCATGGACTGATTGATCCTCCCACACAAGCAGTCTTCCCATAATGATGGTGCCCTGTCAGCAGCTAAATTAATGGGAAAACTACCTCAACTAGCATTCAACTCTGGCTGCCAGACACTTTTTGAGTCTACTTACTGTTCCAGTGAGCAGCCCAGTCCAAAATAGAAATATGTAGGACAACCCTTTCCAGTCCCCCAGACCTCTATGGGAAATCCAGCCAATCAGTTGGCCTCTGCATATATACCAAGACCTGCCTTTGGCGTTGGTTTTGCTCAGCTCCAGACCTCCTCCATGGCTCGTGAAGTCTCCTGCTGCTTCACCGTACCCCCCAGAGTGATGTTTCTGCACAGATTCCCTCAACCAGAGGTGGCTGAAAACCACTTTCCCCTGTCTCACCACAGGTAGCTGGCATGGAGATAGCTCTATTCCACCATCTTGCTCTACTCTCCTCTATATTCTTTCTTTGATCAACATAATTTAACTGTGCTGTAGAAGTATGCATGAGATTTTTAAAAAGTTGAAAAACACTCCTCCTCTAAGAAGTAAATCTAGTAATTCCGAAAAATGAAGAAAAACTGTGGTAAATGAGAATCCATAAATGCAGCTTCTGAAAGCCGAGTGTTTGGTAATAATATCACAGAGTTAATCCAAGATGAAATGTTACATGAATTTTCTTCAATATTTTCAGATGGTGTTCCCACTGCTACTGTTGTCCCCCCAAAACAGGTATACCCACTTCAGGGATTTCATTTCATGTGTCTTCAAGAACAAGACAGACAAAATCAAAATTTTAAATATTCAACCTGTGCTGGAAAAGAGGTGGTAAATTTGATATCTGAGGATGACCAAACAGAAGTGGGTGATAGAGTTAGTGGGGTGAAATTAAAAACTTGGATGCTAAGTGCATAATAATTATCTGAGAAACTTAAAAAAGAACATTAGGTTTTTAAGTTTTCATCCCTATTTACACATCCAGAAACAGGTATGTTTTTACTAGACAAGTAAAAATGAAATGTAATTTAGTTCAATTAAGTGCTATTTACATTGTGCACATTATAGACAGGAAATTGTTTTAAATTGCAGGAAATTCTGAATTAAAAAAGAAAACACATCAGTCACCCATTAGAAACAAAACTAAACAGAATGATAAACAGCAGAAAAATGTGACCAAAGTTGAGTGCTCAGCTGCTAAAGACAATTTATTTTTATACTTAGTGACGATAGATTAAAGCTTATAGTTATTAGCAGAAGAGAAACTTAATGTGAGATACATTAATAATATCAGGGCTAAATGAAAATAATAGGTTGAAATCTCAAGAAAGAATTAGAAACAATAGAGACTTTACCTCTTTCGTATTTACATGGATGGAGCTGGAACATATTCTTCTTAGTAAAGTATCTCAAGAATGGAAGAAGAAAAAGTACCCAATGTACTCAGCCCTACTATGAAACTAATTTAGGGCTTTCACATGAAAGCTATAACCCAGTTACAACCTAAGAACAGGAGGAAGGGGGAAAGGGGAAGGGAGGGGAGGGAGGAGGGAGGAGGGTAGAGGAAGGGGGATTGGTGGGATTACACCTGTGGTGCATCTTACAACGGCAGATGTGAAACATAGTAAATGTGGAATGTAAATGTCTTGGCACAGTAACTAAGAAAATGCCAGGGAGGCTGTGTTAACCATTGGGGTGAAAATGTGTCAAATGGTCTATGAAGCTAGTGTATGATGCCCCATGATCATATCAATGTACACAGCTAAGATTTAATTAAAAAAAAAAAAAAAAAAAGAATTAGAAACATGGTTAAACACCAATTAAATGGCTGTTACAAAATACACTAAAAAAAAAATTCCCAACCCAACATACATATTTCAGTAAGGTGTGAATGCAATTGATGATAAAGGGAAGGATGACAATGATATTTCTTCATGAGTCTACCTTGTCCAAGATGCAGCTGCCTGGGAGAACAAAAAAGCAGTTGAAAAGCCTGCAGTGGCCTGGTCCCTGACATGCAGGTGCTCCCAAGACAACAAGCGAGGGGCCCTGTTCACTACCACTTGACATTTTGGCAAGATTAGTCGGAGGATTAATTTCTGGCTGACTGGAGGTCAATCAAATATATATATATATTTTCCATTTCCAAAGAGTTAATCTGCCATAGGTCCACAGCATGTTCAAACACACATCCAATTCTTCGTTTAGCAGTAGCCCAGATTTGGCACTGTTCTGCACAAGATATTGGCATGAGGCTTTTAATGAGAAATGGTAAGATAAAAATGATGAATTCATTCTTGCCTGAGTAATGTAGTAAAAAACGATGGCATGTCCAGCTTCTGGTTTCTGAGACATAATTTTGGAAGACAGAAACCTCTGGGATGCCCATCCTGCTTATAGTCTATAAATCTGAACAGGGAAAATGTGGACCCCCAATTTTTGCTGCTAAATATATGCCAGTGATTAAAGTTCAATAGCAAAAAGAACCCCATACATCTTTATAATATGTACAATGGTGTGTTAAAGTCAATTCATTCATTCACTAAATATTGACTGAACACTTACTCAGTATTAGTCATTATTCTAGTACATTCTAGTGCTCTAGGATATACTGGCTAACAAAGCAGAGAAAAATCCTTCTGTACGTGGAGATTAGCACTGTGACAAATAAACTCTGGCCCAACAAAGTCACCGAGAGACCAGTGTTTTCTAAAAATTACATTTTACCAGGCATTACCAGCCATGGTGCTCAAACAGAATCCAAAGTGCCAAGACACATGAGCGACCTAAACTAGGATGAGATACTAGCCTTGATTTTAAGAATAATCCAGATTACTTAGTTGGACAAAGTAACAAACACCTAGATAGAAATGCTTGGCAGATTATCATAAATGCTTTTCAAAGCTTGCTAGTCTGCAAAATCAAACCCAAGTGACTTCTGCAAGAACACTCTTGCTTGCTTTCAACTTACACCCTTCCCCAGTGATGCTACTTGTCATAATAAGCACCTGAGTCAGACTAGGAAAACAGAGCCTAGAAGAGAACATAAGTAAAGTTATGTGACTGCCATTAAGATTTTAACATTCAGCCCCAGGCAGCACCCTGGTATTTGGTATGTGGGTAGATGGTGAGCTAAGGAGTCTGCAAAGAAGTACAAGGGGACATGAGTTAGAGTGGTAAAATAAGTCTGTCTCATGAGCAAGGAAGAGGTCTTAAGGTTAGGTCAACATAGTAATACTCGAGTGCAGAAGGGGGGCTTTAGGGTAACACTGCAATCATCTGTGAGCAAGAACACTGTGTTGCTGCTGTTTATTATCCAGTCACGTGAATACTATACATAAACTACTGCTTCAATTTTATGTTTTAGGTGAGGAACACAAACTGACTGAGCACTTATCAGTAAAGTCTTCACAAATGACTATGGTTATCTGTATCAGAGGCCAAACATCAGTCCTCATGGAAACAGAGTTCTGTACCCTTACAGAAATGAGGTTACAACTTTATGTTCTAATGATCATGTAGCAAGCCTTTGCTAAAGCTGGACAACTGAATTCTCCTAGTTTAAGATCTTGCCTAAGGATGATGGTGATTCCAGTGAGTTATACGGGAGATGGGAACCTTTCAAAAAGCTGCCAGTCTGTCCAACCTGCAGCAGGTGGGCTGCGTGCTCATTTCGTGAGGACTTTCTATGCTTATCTGTTGTGTCGGGCATCACAAAAAAAGTATGCACAAACCTTTTTTTTTTTTTTTTTTTTTTGCTGATCAGATTTCCTTGGTGTTTATGTATTTACTGGGTGGCTCAAGACAACTCTTCTTACAATGGATGGCAGAGTACAAAGAAAGTTGGACACTTCTGCCTGATCGGCTGGAACAATGACAGTTGTTTTATAGCTTATAAAAATGTGTTTACATTGCCTTTATCTAGGCCTGCTAAAGAAATGATGTGCCATGTGTGTAGGAAGGGAACAGGATGGCACCAGTTAGCACTAATGCGCTCTTGCAGTGGCTAGAACCTGAAACGTCCTCAGGGGACCAGAAAATAACCTAAGTTAGGTGGAGATGCAAAGGCAGCATTTTTGCTATTTAGGATTTTATACCCAATTATTTTCCAATCTTTTGGTCTTTCTACGACAAGCCAGAACTGCATTCTTACATCAACTCTCCTACTTCTCCAATATTGGCAACTAATTCCAAAATTCTGTTTTTCCAGGTCCCCCCCTTCCCAAAATATATTTGCAGGGAAAAGCTGAGCTTTAGGGTGCTGGGATACAACCTCGCACCACAGGGAAAACCTACAGTCGGGAACTGTAGTCAGAGTAGAAAGAGGATGTGGGACGGATTATTGACTAAAATGTGGTTCAGAAGCTTTCTGGTAAAAATGTGAAGCTCAACAAATTTCAATTTTGGTACGCCAACACAGGAAAAGGATTCCACAGCCATACAGGAACTCAATTAAGACTGCCTAGATTCATTTCCTCAAGAGCTGTGATTAAATTAAGACTTAAGATAGAAAATGCAGACTGAAGCACTTTAAAAAATCAGTTTTTCACAGGTTGAGATTTATCTTTTAACATATTCAAACAAAAGGAGTCATGGTTTAAAGTCAAGAAAAAGCCTCTAATATGCAATTAAGGTTGAATTTCTATACACCAAATAGAGTTAAGAAAACAGAACAAAACAACACGATCGGCGGTGAAGCACCACGTGTACACCAACCATGAAAGAGGGCTCTATTAAAAGTAAACACGTTCGGCATGCAAAATCCAAAGAAAAATGCACACACTAACGAGATTTTGCTTTCCTGTCAAGTACGAGACAATCGCCAATAAATACAAGCACAGTGAAAGCACATTTTGGTTTCTCCTCCTCTTTAATATTCCTTGCTTTTGAAAATGGGCTGCAAATAGCACATCTCAATAGCACATTTGAAAGACACATTATACTACTGTGGCGTATCCTAAGAGAAATGTAACTTAATAAATTTTCTGACGATGCATCTGCCCCTAGACTGAGCGATTTATGTAAAACATTTTAAAAGACTCAAAGACTATTTAATCAGAGTATTATAGGGCTGCAGCAGATATTGTGACTAAGGCCCAAAATCAGTTCAAGGGGATCTCAACTCAGCCCCACTCAGCCTGTTTAGGGACAGGCATTAAGCCCATAGGGGCCCATGGAGGCTTCTGAGAAAGAAACTGTCTTGCTCCCTCCTAAGGGCCACTAAAAGGCAAAAGTGAATGAGGAAACACAGCCCTGGAGGCCACTGGCAGCCTCTGAGGACAAAGGAGAAAAAGAGTCTTGAGATGAAACCGACACTGGATGCCTGGGCTAAGAGAAGGAAGGATCCCCGGGTCCTGATTGAAGCCACTGAGACGCTAAACAACCCTGAAACCTTCCTTCCTTCTGGATTTCCACTCACGTAAGCTAAAGCCCTTATGTAAGCCATTTTGAACAGAATTTTCTGTTACTTGTAGTTTGAATCACTGTAAGTGAAAATGTGCTGAAATTCTTCAACACACAAGGGTCAAGTCATACACAGTGCGGTCTTCTGTGAGGCACTGATTGCACTGGCCCTACATCATACAGAATTAGAGGAAGAATTTCTCTTTGTCTTCTTCTATTAACAGTTTCATAAAACACCATCACATACTAAGAACGATATAGTCTGTTTTGAAATGAACGCTACCGGGTGAAATGCAAATGGAGCAACTTTTACAAATTCTGTCCAGGAGATATTCCTTTGGAGTCTCCCTGAAGGAAAACTCTGTGGGTTGGGGCCAGCCACTTTCATCTGCTATTCTGGAAGATAGTCTTGTACCAACCAGCGAGCAGTTCAAGACAGTGGCAAGGATGTAGGTATCAGGATCTAAGGCCCTAGGAAAAGTTATAGCACTTTCCATTTTTATAACCAAATGGAACTTAATTTGATCTTAACAGGCATTTTATCTGGATTGCTACGCCATCAATAACCATCTTCCTGCCTTCCAAGAAGGAGTATGTCAGACTAGGAATACAGAAACAATACTCACAATGCCGTTACTAGAAAAGAAATGTCAATACTACTGACGATTTCAATACGCATTTACAAACCTAGATTGTAAATATTCAAATATCTGTTTCATAAAATTTGTTGTATATGAAAATGAAATTCACGTAATACAAAATTAACTTATTTGAAGTAAAAAATTAAGTGCCATTTAGTGTATTCAAAATGTTGTGCAACCATCCCCTTTATCTAGTCCCCAAACATTTCATTATCCCAAAAGAAAACCCTGTACCCACTAAGTAGTCACTCTCCAATCCTGCCTCCCTCGAACTCCCAGCAACCACAAGTCTGCTTTCTATCTCTATGCTTTAACCACTGTGGATATTTCATATAAATGGAATCATATAATACATGACCTTTTGTTATCTGGCTTCTTTTGCTCAGCATAATGCTTTTGAGGTTCATTTCATAGAATTTTAATAAACCTGAAATTTATGCCAGAAAGAGATGGTTTTAGAACTCTTTAGAGAGAAGTCTACAGTACAACCACCACAGAGACTCTGTAAGGACCTGCCGTTAAAGCCTTTGGGTCACAAAATCAACTATACAAATACAGAGTAAGAGCAATCAGGTAAGGAGCAGCCAGCTGACAAAAGATAAAGAAGATTTTTAAGGGGTTGAGGGGACAGAGAGAGGGATGAAACAGAAATTAAATCTTAATGATGAGGATGTAAGTCTACAGTAGTTTACAGATTTTTCTATTTTCTTGATATACTTAATCATACAAACATTTATAAATTAAACAGATTAAGCAGTTTTTCTTGTCAAATTCAGAGTAAAACAATAGCACGTATTTTATCTAAAATCCTAATATAGTATTTTAATGAGGAAATCCCCAAGCCCTAAAACCACTGTACTTGGGAGTTTGCATATAATGGTGAGCTCTGCTCATTAGAAGGACATAGAAAAGCCACAGTCTTAAGAGAGATGAGATGAGGGAGGTTTTATGAAATATGCCACCACTCCAAAAAAGAGTATTAAGAAAAGGAGATAAGGGGAGGCTTTGGGATTAGGTATGTTCTGTGCTATTTCAGAGGGCAGAAATTAAACAACGGATTTAAGCTTGGTTTAAAGACCTCCCAAGAAGTAATTCAACAATGAGTAGGTGTCTCCTACAAAGGGAAGCTCCTTGGCACTGGAAATTGTCAGAGACCTGAGTGACAATCTCAAAGTCCCTTTCTGTCCTAGCCCCTCTGTCTGCTGGCAGGGCTGGCTTCGTGGACACAGGGGGCCCAGGCTTAGACGGCTGCTGTGCTTGCTTTAATGCTCTTCTGTCACCTTTTTGAAATTCTCAATTTTTGAGCAAGGCAACCTGCATTTTCATCTTGCACTGGGCCCTGAAAATTATGAAGCCAGTCCAGCCTGTAGGAACAGAAGAAATATTCTTATCTGATGCAGTTGGGGGGTGTACGTGTTATTTGGTTGGGTAATGTAAAAAGGCTGTTTAAGCACAGAAACTTAAGACTGTGAGCAAATAAACCTTAAATTTAATGTTTTAACATTCACTGTTTACTTTTGTGATGCAGGGACAAAGCCATTAAGAAAATCCTAGATTTTAAACATTTCTCTATTTTTTTTTTTGCAGTTTTCTTTTCCATACTTAATAACAGTTTTTAAAAATCAGCTTTTATCCAGATTTTCTGAAGCATCTTACTTTTAAAGAAATAACTCACTTTTGGGCTTGTATTCTGCCAATTAATTAAATTATATCATTCTAATTAGAAGCAAGCCCACACAAATGCTAGGGGAGAAACTGTGAAACACAGACCACACCATTGGTGGGCGCGGGCACGGGGGTGCAGGAAACGCACTAAAGGGTCATCCCCCACAGTTAGCATCCAGCAGGCCCTGGCATCGCTGGTGTGTATTACAGCAACACTTAATTCACTGGGTCAAATTCACGGTGGCTGGATAGTCCTCTGCAGGAACATTAGGCTTACTGCATTGTCATCTGAGTTGTCCTGTTGTGGCCTGTAAGCATGGCTATACTCCCACTTGCTTGAGACAGTATGGACCACCCCCCGCTCCCTGAAGCTGGTAGATATTCCTGTTGTCAAATATCAGAGAAAAAGGTAACTGTTTGGAGACAAAAATAGAACTTTAAAAGTGAGACAGAAGGGATAAATTGTCAGCTAAGGAGCTAGAGTTCAAAAACTGAGCCTAAGGAAGACTAGAGAATGCCCATTTCTCTCTCTGGGGTCCTTTTAAGTCTGTACTTGAGACCTGATGGTCCTCGCAGGCAGGAGGAAAGGGTGACTCCAGTCCAGGGAAGCAGGCAGAAATCTACACATTCAGGCTCAGCACAAGTAAACTACGTGTTTATGCCAATTTATCAGGTTGCCTATTCCCTTTTGAGTGTTCGTTTCGGTGTTTTTACACCACTTTCCAGCACTCTTTGGGCCAGAGCAGTAATGGGAGAAATTTTCCCACTGCTAGCAGGGACAGATGCAGTGAATCTCAGGGTCTGTAGTGGTTCAGTCACTCTTCCCTGCATGGAGTTTCTACCTCCACTCCCTCCCAGGGATCTGAGTCTCACTGAATTCGGGGAAACCGCAGGTTGCTTTATATTCTCTGACTGGTATGGTATTTCATAAAAGAAGTATGATATTGGATAGGAGGGCAGATGAATTGACTTCAAAATAGAAAGAGGAAAAAAACACCACTTACTGCGTGCCTTTTAGAGGCCAGCCATCATACAAACCTTTTCTTGTAATCAAATAATCCTCTATGAGTTAAGTGGGTCACTCTAGGGGTACAGAAGAAATGGGAGACTAGAAAGATTAACTTCCCAGAGTCACATGGATGAACAGACAGAGCTGGGATGTGAATCCCCATCTGTCTGATTTTAAAGCCTGTGCTCCTTCCCCACACCACGTGCACTCTACAGTTGTTTCAGATTCTGGAAGACTAAGA
Source organism: Loris lydekkerianus (assembly GCA_963574355.1). Lineage (NCBI taxonomy): Eukaryota > Metazoa > Chordata > Mammalia > Primates > Lorisidae > Loris > Loris lydekkerianus. The sequence continues at coordinate 39,124 of CAUYPK010005409.1, read as the reverse complement.
ATTAAGACAGGGATATTTTAAAAGTTAATCACAAAAAGCAGTGTACAACATGAAGAGTCATGTGACTACTCCAGACATATAAAAACTGATTTTACGAAAATGTACCAACAGCCAACTAATATGAAATCAGTTATTTAAATAAATATGGGGGGTGTCAGTTAACGGAGACTCCAGTTCTGGATAGCAATTCCTACACAATTAGATGTCTTTGTTACCTCTACTCCTCAGGAGTTTGGAAAGCTCTTTCCTTTAAACCAAGTATTGCATAGAAAATAAAGACAATTAAATGGAGGGTAAATAAAAAGGATGGCCAGAACTACCAGACAGCTTTACCAACTTATTTTTATTCTTTTTATTTTTAGTAGAGACAGGGGTCTTACTCTTACTTAGGCTGGTCTTTGAACCCCTGAGCTCTACCAGTCCCCCAGCTCTGGCCTCCAAGAATACCCGGAATATAGATGTGAGCCACTGTGTCTGGCCCGGTTTTATCAACGTGGACTCCAGAAATCACTCCTATGGGAAAACATTGCCCCAGCCCTACATCCAGTTCACCATGACAAAGGGTAGCTAAACAAGAACTTATCTGACTGTGCTTGCATTCTGAACATGAGGCTACTTGAATGTTCACTTTAAGTTAGGTCCTTACAGAATATTAGTCCCTGAAAGAAAATTCACTAGATTCAACTGCAATTAACAGACTTGAAATGGCAGGTCCGCCTTAACCTAATGAACATGAATATTTCATGTATTCTGAACTCTGTTTATGATGGTGATGGTTCTATGCACATGTAGTTCTACCTTAGTCCACACCATAATTTGTGCAGGAATAAGGCAATATTATGAAATGAAAAATATATTTCTTCTTCTTTGGGAATATACATGAAGGCCCCTTGGTTATGGATTAATATAATGTAAATGCCTGCAATTCATGCTTACATTTTGCCTTTAAGAACCCTAATTTCCTTTTGATGAAATAACGAAACTCAGAATTAGGTATCAGAAGGTACCTCCGAAGTTCTTCTAGTCCTCAACATTGAATTACAAGTCTCTCTTTGATGCCCTCACACATAAATGAACCCAGGATGTTTCAGTTCTCAAGTGCTCCAGGATGATTTTCCTGTCCTCCTGTGTTGCCGCCTTGAGCATTAGGAATCAAGTTCAGTAGGAATCACGTTTAGCAGCAAAAGGATCTAAACAAGAGTAAAGAACAGGGGTCCTCAAACTACGGCCCGCGGGCCACATGAGGAGGTGTGAATTGTATTTGTTCCCATTTTGTTTTTTACTTCAAAATAAGATATGTGCAGTGTGCATAGGAATTTGTTCATAGTTTTGTTTTTTTTTTAAACTATAGTCTGGCCCTCCAATGGTCTGAGGGACAGTGAATTGACCCCCTGTTTAAAAAGTTTGAGGACGCCTGGTAAAGAAAGTAGTACTTAGACACTCTGCAGAATGAAATAAGTTTAAAGGAAAGCATTTATTTACCCTCTTGGACAGGAAGAAAGAAAGGCACAAGATTTATACTTTACTTACACAGGGACTCAGTCAAACTTCAAAGGTAAGAATTTCGTTTTCACAAGCCCTTTGGGTAAATGGCTATTTGGAAGGTCCTTCAAGACCTGGTCCCTGCCTCCTCCCCAGCATTATCTAAATCAGCCTCTCCTCATTGACCTGTTCTGGCCACACTGGTCATCTTTTACAAAGCCCACTATCTCTGCACATGCCCAGCATGGACAGGCTTAATTTAAAACTTCTCTTGGTGTCCATTTGCTCAGAGGGGCTATCCCTACTCTTATATCTATAATAAATGAGGACTTTAAGTTCGTACTGCCTTTCTTTACAGCACATTGCCTATCCTTCAGAGAACTTCTCACAGTTGTTAATTTCACTAACATCTGTGTAATAACTTCGCTGTCTGCTTCTCAGGTTATACAACAAGTTTCATGAGGGTAAGAAACCTGGTTTGTTCACCAGGTATATCCAGCACACAACAGATTACATGCTTTATTGAATGAATGAATGAATGAATGAATGAACGAACGAACGAACAAAGTACACCAGCTTCAGGACCTGGATGACAAGTGTAGTAGAAGGTCCTTCTCCTTACTCTGCATGGAAGCAAGCACCCTTTGGCTTAGTAAGAGGAAGTACCCTGGGATGTTCTGGAGGTGGCACGGCTGTTGTGGGCACTGGGGCTTTCATGCTGGCTGGTGATACTGGTGAGGCTTCTTAAGCAGTCTCTTGGGTAGGGACAAGTGGAAGCCAATGAAACCAGCAAATGCTAATCAGCACTGAGAAAGTGATATGTACACTCCTGGGACACACTGCCTGGGAGACTCCCAGTAATATCCCAGTGGAGTACGGGTTATTATTGGTTAAGAACTATTTAGTGTGCAACTATTTCAACGACATGAGTATTTCAGATTATGCTTAGAAGATAAAGCTGTTACATTTAATTGTTGATAATGAGACATATAAAGCCACTGTTCAGAGTTATTTTAAGTTCAGCACTCCATTTTTGACATAAAAAAATCCGTCCTGAAAAAAGTATCAAAAATTAATTGCTCACACTCATTCCTCACCTAATAAAAAATCTCTTTCGTGTTAAAAAAAAAAAAAAAAAAAGCCAGCTTCCCTTTTTCTTTTTTAAAGAAGTGCAGAGAGCACCAGTAAGCCTACAGTGCCAGGGGCTGAGAAGTCATTAGTCGGAATCATCTACTGCCCTTTTATATTTCCCAAGAGCAATGCTGTCCAAACCATGTCTTCTAACCCATATGCTACTTTTCTAGTAGACGTTAAGCTCCCATTGTATGTCATTCTAATCTTATCATTCAGTACCACTGACAAATACAAGAATTAGAAGCCAAATAGTGAGAAGGATATGTGAGGAATTAACCATCAGTCCCACAGGGAAGGAAAACCAGGCTGGTTCCTCAGCAATTCTGATGTTCTTTCCTGGCCTCTGACTCTGCATATCACAAACAGACAAGGAAGTGCAGAGACTTGAGCAGAATTCTGAACCTAGTTCCACCCATCCAGTGAAGAAATGAGTCATGAGCATATTGAGTTTCTAAAGGCCCAGTAAATAATCGGAAACTGGTAAGACATCACAAATCTGTCCTAAATTAGCTTCTGATACTTTGACTCTGATCTCCTCAGTTCAAGTTACAAACCTCTCATGGCTGACCAACTTCTATAAGGGTGGAAATTAAGGGATTTTACTATTAAAATATTAGGCCCACCACAACCACACACACACACCAAAAATCTGGTTCTCAAGTTTAATGGAGAGCTCCTTCTTCACTTTCTGCCACAGTGTGCTTTGGTCAGAAGGACATGTGCCCAGCCCAGACCCATGAGTTTGCACCCATGACTAACTGAATGTCTTCCTACGAATCCCTGCTACATGGTCCTATGGCTCATCAGACATGGAATCCTGCAAGAAAACCTTCATTTACGGAATGGTTTCATGGGTTATGCAGTATAGTCAGTATTTTTAAAAACATTAGCCCAAGAACCAAAGTGCCCCCAAGTATTCAATGATGATATGTTTATTTTAAAAGACACAAAAAAAGAGAAAAAATGGACACAAATATTGATGATAAAATGGAAAAAGTATAAACTTGATGACAAGGTCAAGTTTCTAATCTATTAGAAGGTGACCAGTCAAGGTCTCCCCTTGTTTTAAAGGGAATCTGGAGTAAAAGCATTCTCATACAACCTTTGGATGCTAACCTTAAGTGGTGCAAGATTAAGAATTATGTTTTATTAAAATGAACAAGATGGTCCTCTTTGTTTTTGAAAATACGATACCCAAATTTAAGATGCAGGATCAAATTTAAGATTATTATGAGACACAAGGCCAAAATGGTGGTAATAAGCCCACAGTGAGTAGAAAATGTTGGCCTCATTTTCTTTCTTAGTCTTTAAATGTTTTTGATTGAGTAAACAAAGAGCTGTGTTTCCTGTTATATAAGAAACTGTTATGAGGTAGTGGCTTCTCTCCTATCTCAAGCAATTAAGTTAAAAAAAAAAGCGTGGAAGACCTGCCTGTAAGGCTACTAACAAGCACAATTGGGTATCTACTTATACCTAAAATATTGCACTACTGATGGAACAGTTAAAATTCGTGGAGGCCTAGAGATTTGGGAAATGGGTAAACACACAAACACGCACACGCAAGGACTACAGCCGAAGGCAGATCAGCCTACTAGCGAAGTAGACTGGTCAACAAAGAACCAAGTAATTTAAATCTCACAATCTTCGTAGTGTTGGAAAAATATGTATCACCACAAAGAGTAGGTTTCCTGAACCAAAATAAACCTACTTTACTTCCACTAGAAAGACATTCTTGTCCTAAGTAGGGACTGGTCAGAAAGTTCGGCTAGATTGAGTGTAATCTTCAGGCACATCACATTCTAGAGTGAAAAGACAAATTAACATAAATTAAGACAGGACAATTTAAATTAACTGAAAAAAGCACAACTCTATTAACTTAATAGATATCTAAGATTAATCTATTACAAGCTCTTGTCACTTAAGTGAAGTACAAATTTAACTGGACTCTATCGTACCAGTGGTTTTAAATAGGATGCACAACTCCTAACTAAATACAAAATAACAAAGTTAATTAATAATCGACATTGGAGGAATTATAGATATTATTTTAGCTAGAACTTCTTAGATCCAGTATTTGCCCATGTTTTGAAAGGTAGATTTGAATCACTCGCTTCCCCTTCAAAATCAGACATTCTTTATAAACAACAGGTCTGTCTGTCATCTGGATAGCTGATCATCCTGTTAATACATTAGGATTTTCAGACTGGTAAGCACAGGGAGTGGCTGGGTTGACAGAGGATTCAATCATATGAGTGGGCATTGCAGCTTAGCTTCTGAAGTAGTTTGCTAGGAACACTTTCTTCTGTTTAAGTCCCTTAAATTTTGAGCAGAGGAATGTTGTTGCTCCGCTATAATTTTGTCAGATTATAAAAATGATACTCTGTCAAAGCAAGAATTCTATGCATTCTATTTCAGTGTATTTTTCTTTTTTAATTAACTACAACACAAAGTCAGTGACCAAATTAATGCTGAATTTGTGTACTCCGCATGGGTGTGCTTACACACTTGTGTGCTCTCTTGGTACATTTAATCAGGCCTGGTTCTCAGCATTCCACAGAGTAAACAGTAAATATCTTGGGATATTTAAACAGCAACACTGTAGCCAGGCTCAGTCGCTTACACCTGAAATCCTAGCACTCTAGGAGGCCGAGGCAAGTGGATTGCCTCAGCTCAAGAGTTCAAAACCAGCCTGAGCAAAGCTAGACCCCCGACTAAAATAGAAAAACTAGCAGGGCACAGTGGCAGGTGCTTGTAGTCCCACCTACTTGGGGGGCTGAGGCAAGAAGATCCCTTGAGCCCATAAGTTTGAGGTTGCTGTGAGCTGTAATGCCAGGGTACTCTTGTTACACAGGGCAAGTGAGTGAGACTTTGTCTCAATAAAACATAAATAAAGAAAAAAAAATAAAATGAAATATGATTCTACCATCCCTCCAAAGAGTTCAAATGCTGAATATTTTAACTCATTTTGAAATTATAGTCATTTATCTGAATGGAATTAGAATAATTATTCAATGTACATAGTACTTTTATATAGATAGTCTAGCCTATTACTTTATATTTTTGTATACCAATTTTTAATATTAATGTTATGTTTTTCTATCTAAGGAATAAATATTTCAATAAAAAATTCTTTGAAAGAGAAAAAGATATTTGGGAAACCAGGAGCTATGAGCTATAATCAAATTGGCAGTGGTGTCTTTTTGGAAATGGAAACTCTATGTCATAATTTAACTGTTTGACATTTATTTCTGGTAAAAAATATACAAGGGAAATTATCAGCATAGCACTCCCAAAGCACTTATAGTCCCTAATTCCCCAGGGTATTAAACTTAACATGCAGATGAATTTTAATCAGGAATCACTCAACTGCATTTATGGACATCATTCAACTAACTCCAAGGCTGTCTAAAACCAGAAAGGATTTAGGAGCTTTCTCCCTTTATTACCTGATACCATTTTAAAATCATAGTACAGGGGTATACTAAAGACACTATTTTGTTAATGGAAATTTTTTTCACTGATTTTCAATACTAGTGAACACTGCAGCATACTTAATATAAGACAATATGTTCACTGTTTTCCAAGGCTTCCATTGTAAAAATGAACTGCTGCTCAATAAATCCTGGATCACTCCTAACAGACTTACACATCCCTGCCTATGGCTGGGGGAACAGAGCACTTCACACATCTAACCATATGCTCATGATTGAACAAAAATTCTGTTGCTCCCACACTTAGGAGCCTAAAGATACTTTGTTATTATACAGAAAAACAAAAGCTGAAGGCCATCTGGAAGATCTCCTGAACCCCAAGCAGCAGTATTAGTTTTAATAGAAACGGTAACTACTCATTATGGTAAAAATTTATACCAATGAGGCTCTTCTGCAGATGTAGCATCTACCATTAACACACACAATTTAAAAAGTTAACTGGCACAGTTTTAAAACAAAGAAGAGAATCAAATGGGGCAGAAAAGTAAAGGAGATCAGTTAGATTGGGGAAAGGTTCAGTGACTATCTGAGCTACAACAGTCTCCTAAGATTACTACCAGCAAACTAAAAAAGTGAACGTGAAATTCTAGTGCATGTATAAGGATCTCCCGGGATGCTTGTTGAAAATGCGGTTTCCACTTTCTTTCCCCCAAAGATTCCTGATGCTGTAACTCTAGGCTGGAAACCAGAAATGGGCATTCTCAACAAGGTCCCAGAAGAGTCTGACACAGGCATCTCCCAGTCCATACTCTGAGAAATGCTGTGACCTTGGCAAGCCCTTGGAGAACAGAGGGCCCACTAGACTAACCATACGTCCTTACCAAGAGACTGGACTCAAACGTCAAGAGAAACGGGATCAATCATGATGAATTACTCTTTAGTTTTTAGAAGATGTAACAATATTTGCATTGTCCGAATCTTCAATTCATGCCTAATCCAGTATTAAATTTGCAAAGCAAACACAATGTATTCATTTATCCAACATATTTATGAAGTGCCTATGTATGGCAGGGATGATAGAGATTAGTAACATACAAGACAAGCCTGGCCCTACTTTCAATCTCCAGATAAACTACCAAGAACTACAGCAGTAGGAGAGCCACGTGTCACTGGTGGTAAAATTATGGTTCACTGGTCTAACTGGTCTAGCTGTGGAAAGGAAGAGGCAGGTAACAGAAGGGACTCTGGGGGGGTGCCATGGCTGGTGAATCTTGCAGATAGGTTTTAAACATGATTCTTCATGCACAGGAAAAGAACATCCCAGGGGCATGAACGACTGAGAGCTCCTGGCAACACATATAACTTTAGGAAGTTTTCATCAGTGACAACTAGTCAGCTGGACTCAAAATCCATCAGAGGAAAACTGGACAAACTAATGCAGAAACACGGTTCCTTTTTCAGAAAACAGAAAATCCAACGTCCGGTTCTAAACTCCACTTAAAGGAAATAGACATATGTTGCTACCAAGCCAGCAAACAGCAGTATGAAAACCTGGCAAGAGCAGTCAGCGGGCACATTTCTGGAAGGCATCTGTCTATCACGCTGCCAGTGGAACCCTGGCCTCTGTATCGGGCTCTGCAGACTGGAGTTCAGCAGCTTTGGAGGAGCCCGTGAGCAGGCCACATGACCGCCTCGCTGGACACACCCACCTGTGCTCCCTCTGCCACTGCTAAGGTTCTAACACTTGTTAAAGTCATTGATCAAAAACATCACAACCACAAGGCCTGGGTAGAATTTAGAAATTTTGTTCTCTCTTATACACGTGAACTTTTTTTTTATTATTATTAAATCATAGCTGTGCACATTAATGTGATCATGGGAATCATACACTGGTTTTATAGACCGTTTGACACATTTTCATCACACTGGTTAATATAGCCTTCCTGGCATTTTCTTAGTTATTATGTTAAGACATTTATATTCTACATTTACTAAGTTTCACATGTACCCTTGTAAGATGCACCATAAGTGTAATCCACCAATCACTCTCCCTCCACCCATCCTCCCCTTTCCCTCCCCTCCCTCTCCCCCTTCCCCCTATTCTTAGGTTATAACCGGGTTATAGCTTTCATGAACTTTGTTTCCTTATTTTTCCCTAGTGCTTCCATTGCAGAGAAAATTTCTACCTGGCTGTTCTTTAACCACAAGACAAAGAAAGCAAGGAGCTTCTCTGCTGTCTCACTGTCAATCATCAGGGGAATTCTCTTTGAGGCAACTGGAACAGGGACTCAGATCTTGTCTGTTTCCACCTGTCAGCCAACCCAGCTAGGCAACATGAGCAAATTTATAAGTACATGTTACCTAGGTTTCCATTTTACAAACTTTTTTTTTTTTTTTTTTTTAAACCACTACAAACCCAAGAGGCTTTGTCAATCTTATCAACATCTATTTACACAAAGCCTAAAATTGCATCCTGTTTCTTTCCTAAGGCAGTGACGAGGAAAAGCACAAGGGAAGTGGGTTTATGATTTGCGCCTACAAACAGCACACTTGTTTTCTGCACTGCTTTGCTTCTGCAGGAAAACAATCACTTCATGACACTGAACTGGCCCGTCTTCAATCCAAACTCTGCTTTGTAAAGGTCTGCACACTACCAGAAGCTACGTACTGAAGATTTTTTGAACCTGTGTTTGCTGTGTTATTGTACAAGTCATAACATTCATTGCTCCATAACTTGTTATTGCTTTTTTCAGTTTTTTCACGCTGCCATAAACATTCACTCCAATTCAAAAGAGAATGTTCACAAGAAAAAAATTTGTTTAATCTATTTAAACATTAGCTATTTTGTATTATAGAAGCTAAAAAAAAAAACAAACAAACAAACAAAAAAACACATACATAAGGAATCATTCAGACCTCTATATGAACTGGACTATTTTATGCACAGTTTTCCCCAGTGAGCATACTGAAATAAGAAAGTAGGGTTGAGGGTGCATGAGATTTTTAGTAGGATGGTCAGGGAGGGGCCTTTGTAAGGTCATATTTCAGTACCAGAAAGTATGGGCTGGGTGTATGCGGCCCAGAAGAAGGAAGATCCCGTAAAGATCAAGTACAACAGTCAGGGTGGCTGGGGAGGAGTGTGCAAGGCAGGCAGTTGGAAAGAGGACGTCTGAGATGGCTCAGGGGACACAGGGCAAGGAACTGGAAGGCACAGGAGACATGGGTGGAGAGCCCCTGGGGAGTCTTGATTGAAGCACTAATATAATCCAGTTTCCTTTCTAAAATTGAGAAGTAATTCACATATTATAAAATTTACTATCTTAAAGTGTACAATCAATGGTTTTTAGTAAAGTCACAAGGGTATACAGCCATTATCACTTATAATTTCAGAACATTTTCATCACCCCAAGAGAAATCCCAGACCCGTTAGCAGTCATTCTCTTTACCCCTCCTTCTAGCCCCTGGCAACCCTGTCTCACTGTCTGACTCCACGGATCTGCCTACTCTGGGCATTTCATATATCCAGAACCACACAACCAACATGCAGCTTTATGTGTCTGATGTGTTTTCCCTACATCTTTCTGGTTGCTGAGAGGAGAACAGGCTGAAGGGAGGCAAGGACAGAAGCTGAAGCACCAGCAGAGAGATGGACACAAGAATTCACTGAGAGAGGAGAAAAGCTTGAAACAGGATGGGATGTGGGACAGTGAGTAACAGCTGGGTCCTGGGCGCGTTAGATGAGTTGGATGTGGACTATGAGAAAAAGTAAGGTTAAGGAAACTTCTAGGTTTTTGGTCCAAGCACCTGGAAAGGTGGAGATGACACTGAGAAGGCAAGACTCCTGGAGGGGCAAGTTGGGACTGGATTTTGGAGGTGCGAATTCAACTTGGGGTGTCTATTACCCTTCCTAGAATTGGACCTGAACATGGAATTCAAGGCAAAGGTCTGCATCACAGGTATAAATCTCGGAGTTAGAATGTGGAAGGTGAAATCATCAAAGGAGTACATAAGTACAGAATAAAAAGAAGAGAGCCAAGAAAAAAAGACTCCTTGGATACATCAAGATGCACGTGAGATGAGGAGGAACCAACGAAAGGGCCAAGAAGGAACACCAGGAAGGTGAGAGGACCAAAAGAGGGTAGAGTCCTAAAAACTGATCCCGGAGAAGGGCACCATCAACTACACTGCTAAGGACATCTCAGACAAGGGCAAGAATTCACCCTGGATTTTGGAACGTGGCAGTCCTTCTCAGACACGTGTCCTCCACCCTCCTCCTAGGCTCCCCCACCCAGCCACACCCCCTTGTGCACCTGCCATCCCATCTGCAGGTGTGTGTTCTCCCCAGGTCGGGCTTTGCAAAGAACAGTGGAGTGGGGAGGTCAAAAGTCTGACTGACGGGGGTGGGTTCAAGAGGCAGTGGTAAAAAAGGAATGGCCAGGGGCTATGTTTTTGTTTAGCCGTAAGGGGATGGGGAGAAGTAGCTATAACAAAAAGTAGGGAGAGGGCTTTTTAAAGACAAAAGAAATACAATCATATTCGTATGATGGTGGGACACATCCCGTAGAGGAAAATAGATAATAAGGGAAGGAATAAACATTTCTTGGGATTAGTTAGAGGGAACAGAATCAAACACATCTTAACCTGTTTGTCAAATAATCAACAATTAAAATATAAAATACCTGCTCATCTAAGGAAAATCAAATTTTTAAAAAATCTATTTTCTTCCAAGAGACACAAGAACTACCATCATTTAAAATTGCCTACAAGGCTGAAGATGCAGGATAAATTGTATGTAGAGTGTCAGGGTTAAGCTCTGGACTTGGAGTCAACAAAACCCAAGTTCAAGAACCCACTACAAGTTAAAATATTCCAGACACCTCTTCATATCCTGATTTCAGGCCATAACATGGTGACCAAAAACAACTTTTCTTCTTTCCCTTACAGAATTAATGGGATGATCCAATGAAACATGCAAATGTTGCCTGTAAACTCTTAGGTGGGATGTCCATGCAAGGCATTTTTAGTGCTCTCATATAAATGAGTTACACATGCTTGTTCTTTCTCCAACACTCCACACATAGGAGCACATTAGCTCCACAAAGGGAAAAAGGAAAGCTGAAGACCTTTTAAAAAGAATAAGCAATTAAGGTATGAAAAACTAAAAGCTTCATGGTTATATACTGTATTTAAAACACTCAACAAGTTGTACATGAACTCTGCCTTAATTTCTTAATTTCCTTCTTTTCAAAAATTCAACAAAAAATACCTTCAGTTTAGATTCAGTTGAGGCTGGGACCAAAAACAATAATATACTAAATTTGACTGTAGGCCTCCAGCACGGCCATGATTTGAAAAAGTTGTTACCTACTGCCTTTCCAAGAATCTCTAAAATTCTCCAGGTTCCTAACCACCTACCAGGATCAACCCAAATCGAAAAATGGATGTGAACCTTGGCTTCCTGCCAACAGAAGACTTTAGAAGATGCTTATTATGTGGACCACGGCTCTCTTCAAGGAAATTATATCCTGCGGTGTATCCTGACCTAGCCATTAACTGTTCTCCTTATTTATTTGGACACAAAGGTATGTTTACTTCTTGTAATGGAGAGAGACCTTTACCAAGGCACCGGTAGGTCAACATAAAGAACTCCTGAGATGGAACTTAAAGTTGGCAACAAAGGTGAATTGACCCTTTTTCACAGCTTTCCCCTCACATTTGATCAGAAAACTTAGGTGAAAACTCAGCTGGCCATGAGATCTTACAAGATTGTAAAGCAAAGCGTGAAAGACAAGATCTCACACACACAACTAAATGTATGCAGGATGTACATCGATTTCCTATAAAAGACTTCTATAAATCCTCATATATCAAGCTGTATGCTTCATGTATAATTAATAAGGAAAAAAACTTTAAATTTTTTCTAATTTAATAATTTAATTTATAAATAACAGATACTATTTCTTTATTCAAAATTCTGATCTCCCACTAAAACCCAGTTAATCTTATTTAAATAAAATAATTCACTTTATAATGACCTACAATTAGGGTTTCTAGGAATAAATTATTCTGATTGGTATGAGTATTTATCTTAAACTCTTTTAGTCACATACTCTAGCATTATTGGGGAAGAACTTACTTTGAAAAAGGGATTTTTAAAATTAAAACATATCATTGAAGAGAACTGTGTCATTTTAAACATCAGTTTTTACTTAAATATTTTTGAAAAACGTGTTCCCATAACATACATTCTCCTAATTAATGTTATAGTTGACAATTTAATTGATATGTCATGATGCATACGTTAATTAATCTTGTTAACTTAGGGTAATCATTATGAATACACCATAGTAGAACCTGAGTTATATTTTTATAAATTAAGAACTTGCTGAGGAGCACGGAGCTCTTCATCCCCACCATAGGCAGAACCAGGCTACACACTTCCTTAGACGACCACGTCTGCCTCTCAGAGCTCTTCTGCCTCCACTGCTTGGTCCTATCTGCATGACTATGTCCAGTGGGATCCTCCATCTCCGTGCAGCTATCTTTTGATTCTAAAAGGGCAAAAAGATCACGCGTTCAAAGTGAAGTGGCTCTGCCACGACCCAGCTGCATGGCTCTAGACAAACCACTGAACCACTTTAGGGATGTTTCCTTATCTGTGCAATGAAAGAACTGGCCAGAATGAGCTCTAAGGCCCTTTGTGACCTTAAAAATTTTATAATGAATATGGCCAAGGGCTGGGAAAACTAACATCTAAGTTTATTAAAATGGCACCCAAAGAAAGAATAGAGAAACTCTTAGAAAAGGCCACAGAGATTCCCATACTTTGGTGCACAGGATTTATACCGTCTTATTTTTTGCTACATCATGGACTCCTGGGTCTTACTTCTGGGTTCTTTGTCATATTTCCAATAAGTAAGGCTCCTCATTTGATAAATCATATCTAGAGAAATGGGACAGAATTACATTAAGAGCTTTTGAAAAAGGAAAATTAAATAGGACTCTAAATGTACTTATACATAAAAGATAAAATCCAAGAGGAATTTTCAAAAATTCATGGAGTGCATTATTTCTTAATAAGAACTTTTGCTTCAAAACACATTTCCATTTGATATACCAACAAAACAACACTGCATACTAACAATTTACCTATAACTACGTCATGTCCATCCACCAAGCCAGCAGAGAAGAGCTCCTGAGATACACCATCTGCTGTATCTATCCAAATGTAAAATGAATATAGATTAGTAACCATAAAATAAAGATCAACAATCCAGTACAAGGTAAAGTATATATTTTCATTTACTAAAATCATTCACGAGTCTAAATTCAACAATTCAGATTGTATCAGGAGAAAAAAAAAATCAGAAGCAACTTGAAATACCTTTTGCTATGTGCAATTTGTATGTTGCTATTTATTCAACAGAAGTTATATAATTTTTTATTTTCATGTTAAGTGAATTAAAAAACTTTTGCCCTCTGGCCATGATCTGAATTAATCCTCAAATGTACCTCTAGACATTAGAACCGCACCTTATGACAAGGCTTTTCTTTTCTGCCAAGGTTAATTCCTGGTATCATCAATCCTTTTCTATCATTAGTAGCTACTGAGTCAGAATTTATGGCAAAGGTTGAATGGGTAGCATCTGACACAACCTTATATTTGGTATAAACAGCCTACAAGCTTGTTGGACTATTAAGATGAACTATTAAAATTTATGCTATTAAGAAACTCCTTTAACGTGACATTGATCATTTGATAGCAACAGATTCATTCTCTCAGAAAACGTGGTTGAATAAAATAATGTAGTTGCTCAATGATAAGTGACAGGAGTAAGCAATCTCATTAAGATGGGGTTGAACAGGCTGTGGCAAGTGAATACAGCTGAAATTACTTAATTGAAAGGTTACAAATGAACATAACACTGTTATATTCTATTTGAAGACTTTGTAAAGAGAAATTGATAAATTGCAATGTACTGGAAAGGACTGTTTATAAACCCCCATATTTTTACAAGGGAGATGACTTGGTCCCCACGATCTTCTGATAGTCTCATAAACATCCTATAGATTGATAGGAAGAAACCAGCTCAGGAGCCTGCAACAATCTAGATGGATGTTTAACACAATTGTCTTCCCAAATCAGGGAGCAACCGAGAGTATAGCTGCTAAATCAACAAGAATCTAAACTGCGTTACCTTTGTTATGCCAAACGCTTCCCTAAACTTAAACTGGGTTTCCTTAACTTCATCTGTGCTTCAGACGTGGTGACTGTGTAAGTGAGCTTGTGTGTGTGTGTTGGGGGGGGGGTGTCTAACAATGATTCTTGGGCACGAAAGTGCTCACCCCAGTGTCTGACACACAGTAAGTACTCAGTAAATAAATGGTAGCTGTGACGATGACGCCACAGGCAGCGATCACTGGAAACACACCTGGTGCTCTTGTGCACTTTTTCTCCCTCCTCTTCATACGGGGCCCAACTTCCCAAATCTCCAGTACAAATGTCGAACGCAGTTTATATTCTTGACACTTTGAGAGAAACTGTTATATTCTAGCATTTTACAGACTCCATTGCATAATGAAATCATGAAATGGATTAAAATAAAGTCAATGGCAAAGAGCTACACAGGAATCTTACTAAACAATGGAATTCCATATAAGGTAAGCTTGTTTGGGGCCTTGTCTTTTTTAATAGAAATACAAAAAACACCTCATAAAGTCTCTTCATGATAAAATGAGTCTACAGTTGTGGGACGTAGGGTAGTGTAATGAACATGATGCAGTTTGCGAAAGCTGCTAGTGTACATGCAGCCTCAGAGCCTCCATCTTCCTGAAGATCACTGAATGTTCAGGAACGGACGCATTAAATTAAGAGCATCTAGCGCCTAGTAGGCACTGGGCATATGGTGGGCAGTCACTGTATTTCTACTGATTGATTATCTGTTAAAGTATGTGAATGTGTTACCGCCAGTTCTAGAGTATTAGTAAGATCTTAGACTTGTGTATGGAGCTACAATCACAGAATGTACCTGAAGATAGAATAATGAGACAAAAACCACATGGAGGAACAGCACTAAAACAGTCGCAAAGTAAGTGACATTCCCAAAGGATTAATGTACACAGCATAACCACTACTTTCAGAACTTCTGGACAGCAGGTAAATCATATCAAAATGGCAAATAGGTAATTGCTGACTGGCCAGAATGGTCAAAATCCCCCGTCTCTGTGTGTGCCATTAGGTGGTCGTTTTGTATGCACACAAGTAAGAATCCAGTAACAGCGAAATGTAAAATAACTTGTTTCGTGTTTCATTAATCATCTATTTTTCTTTAAGCTTTTTTAACATTTCCGATGGCTAAAAAGGTTAAATGATCACATATTAATGTATAGTTTCCAGAACATACAGTAACACATTAAATAAAACGGGCCTGTCGTTATCCAAGGACAGAGACTATTTCATATAAGAACATACTGTATGTTCTTATTCACATGTATATGCAGCAAAAACATGTGATGTGCACGCACAGATTCACTGAAAAAGATACCTAAAATACAGACACAGCATCAGCATTCACAGAGATACTATGTGATATACACCGGGTCCTTGTGTTAATAACAGGCCGGTGCTCAGCTGCCAGGTGAAGACAGGCTGTCATCAGGAAGACAATGCTATGGGTTCTGTCTGGGCAACAAAAGCAGAGGCTCTTAATCTACCCACAGCAAATGAGGCAGCCAAAGCCAGTGCAAATGGCCCAGGTACTAATGCTGATAGGGCCATCTTAACCACAAAAGTCCTTAATTTAGAAACTCATTTCTTTGTTACTTCAACATTGATTTCCATCACCACAGTCAACTTTAAATAATCAGACGAAAAGAAACAACCTTACAATAAGAATCTGTTCTTTTTACTGACTATATTTGAAACATTTATGACACAGTCACCAGATTTTTATCACAGCATGGCCTGATCAATTATTTTTATATTGTGGCCAAATAGACAGGTTTTTGATAACACTAACTGGTGCTGTACAATCTCATAGAACAATTCCAAATTATTAAAGATGTATATCCCCGGACAGAAAGATCAGCTAGCAAATGAAGACCTTATGCACATTTATTTTGTAAAAGACACTTTGTGTTTCAGTATAATTCAGATATACTGGGAATCATTAAACGTTTGCATTTACAGAGGACTAATGATTAGGAACCAGCCAGTCCATGGCCACACATGGCCCAGGAACGTTTTTTGTTTGGCTGGAAGCATTTAAAAACAAAACTGAACATAAATGTCTTCAGACAGGATTCTGTGGATTCCTGAAGTGCCTACTGTTCACTTTGGCTCCTGTGGGCATTTCCGTTTCTTTTCTTGGTGCAGGTGAGAACAGCGGGAGGATGGAGGCAGTCTATAAACTGATCACCTATCAAGCTAAAATGTCCTTGCGCTTCAGGGTTTGTAAAATTTTAGCAAATACAATTTATTTAAATCAAGTTAAAACTTATGTGGAATTCTAATACATAAAATATGGAGTAGTATTCGCTTATGTGTATGAGTGAATTCTAATGTATAAGGCTAATGTGCTTCAGAAAGGTCTTCAACATGGAAGCTGAGGAAAACATTAAGCACATAAAAATCTGAAAGCAGAAGTCAGGGGAAACAGTTAATATAATCTTAGCATTAGCATCTCACTTCTACTTCTCTGGGTTATTTTGGTTACAAACTATAAATAATCAAAATAGTAATTTTTTTTAGCAATCAGCCACGTGATCTCTGTTCACATAAGTCATTTTTCCATTAACTAACCAAGATTTCTTGAAGTTCTCTGGCATGCCAGGCTTTCTGATAGGCACAAAGATAACAAAAAAAATCATGTGTGGTCTGTGGCTTCCAGGCATCCAGAAGCCAAAGACCAATCAGCATAACTTTTCAGCAGCTGTAATAACTAAGTACTCAAATTGCATTCAGCTGCACCGCTGGCATTGTTCCTATCAAGCTTACTCTTAGTGCCTGGAGCAAGCAAATAGAGGGTGCAAACGCTCCCTAAAACAGGCTTCAAGTAACCTGAGCAGAGAAGGAAACAAGTAACTTTCTATGTGATACCCTTGTCTGCTACTCAACCCTCCTCAGGACTGCTGTAAGTTTCCCATTATGCCCGTAATATTTTTCCTTGAAGCCCTGCATAC
This sequence comes from Loris lydekkerianus, assembly GCA_963574355.1. NCBI lineage: Eukaryota > Metazoa > Chordata > Mammalia > Primates > Lorisidae > Loris > Loris lydekkerianus. The sequence continues at coordinate 21,896 of CAUYPK010005409.1, read as the reverse complement.
CAGTACTTATTTCCATGGTTGAGCTAACACATCTAATTCATGGGTGCACATACATCATGCTGGCATGGGTCCCTGGGATGCACGTCTTACCGTCAGCAGTGGTTTGGTTACAGATCCTTGCAATTGTCAAAAGCCCTTTCTTCCTTCCAGCTCTCCCTCCTTCCTTTGCTTTTAGACAAAGCAATTTTGAATAGCAAATTACAACCGCATGCTTGTAATCAATTTCTGAAATGCTCTTGTGGTCATAAAATAATAATTTCAATTAAAACTTACCTCTTCCGGGAGTAAACTCAAATCGTATGTCATTAAGTTCCTTTCTGGAGTTTCTGAAATACATAACATATGCAACATTAAATTCTAGGGAAGCAGAGTTTAATCAAGCTAAAATGTGTTCCAGTTTTACAAGATACTACTAACTGGCAGACAGCTTGCTACATTTCGGAGTGACCTACAACTATCTCTTCAATGGAAAAAGACAGTTAAAACAAGCATAAAGAAATTTGTTTAATTTATTGTATTTGCCTCATATAAAAACGCTTGTATCACAAAATTCCAAAACAAAAGGTTCATTTTGAGTTACTTCCAAATATTTCCTCAACTGGAAGTTGAGGCAATATTAATATTAAATTCAGGCAATACTAATATTAAGTAGAGGCAAAATTAATATTAAAAGTTATGACAATAATGAAAAGATTTGTTTAATTTATTGAATTTACCTTGTAAACGTGCTTATAACACAAAATTCCAAACATAAAATGTTCATTTTATAAAATCTGTACTAAATAGGTAATCTTAAATATAATTTCATAATTAAAAGTTTCAAGAGCATTTAGTCTAAATGATATCCAATGTGTTATCCATATTTTTTTCAAAGAAAATAGTATTCTACTAAATTACTTTTAAAAGCTAAATAGAGAAGACAATGTCAACAACAGAGTTTGAGAGAGCATTATATTACATTAAATCATGCACCAAGATGACTTAAATAAGCTATACATTTTGTTTTACTAGTTAAAGAATGTTATGCAAATATAGAGGACCTCTGAGTACTGCAAAATTGCCCCCTGGATACATTAAACTTTAAGTAAATATAAAATGCTTACTTAAAACTGTAAAATATATACATGTATGCAATTAAAAAAATTAAATGGCACTGGGGACGTATGAAACAAATGTCTAAGACACAAGCTTTCCATTCAAATTAATTTCGAAACGGTGATGTAGGCCGGTGAGCTATAATTCAAATAGTTTAAATTCTTATAAGAACACAAAAAATATTAAAGGTAACTGTGAACAGATGCTAGATTCACAGTTAATTAAAAGGAAAAAAAAAAAACCAAAAAAACAAACAAAAAAAAAACACCTTAAGAAACCATAGGAGGGGGCCAGGCATGGTGGCTTATGCCTGTAAGCCTAGCACTTTGGGAGGCTGAGGCAGGAAGATCACCTGAGCTCAGGCATTTGAGTCTGGCCTAACCAAGAAGTAGAGACCCCATCCCTACTAAAAATGGAAAACCTAGCTGAGCACTGTGGTGCACACCTGTAGTCCCAGCTACTCGGGAGGCTGAAGCAAGAAAATGGCTCAAGCCCAAGAGTTTGAGGTTGCGGTGAGCTGTGATGATACCACGGCACTCCACCCAGAGTAACAGAGTAAGACTCTGTGTCAAAAAAAGAGGGAGGGAGGGAGGGAGGGAGGGAGGGAGGGACGGGGGGAAGGGGGGAAGGGAGGAAGGGGGAAGGGCAGCAGGAAACATAAACCAGTAATTTCTACAAGAACTCAACTATTAGTTCCGCCATGGAGAGTGTCTGAGACAGAGACAGAAACGGCCTGATCAGCCTGAGGTGGCAGGAAAGTTGTGGCAGACCCGGTGAGCACCCCTGCCTTGGTACTCTAAAGCTGTATACAACATCACCCGGTCTCTGTGAACAGTGCCCAAACCATGACGAAGCTGATCTCTGGGCCCTTCGTGGTCCATAGCCTGGTCCTGGTTCTTTATGCCCTCCTGCACACTGCCACGCTAAGTGCAGGAGCCCTTAAAGGGTGCGGGACATGTGGGACCCACCTTTCTCCTCAGTGCCTAGAAAAGCAGCCCAAGTTCAACACCTTTCCACAAGCAAAACTGGGGCAATGGCCAAGAATCTGGGAGATGCCCAAGCCTGTGCCCAGACATGAGAGCCTCGAACCTTCAACTGTCCATCTCCCTTCAAGTTTTCCCACTTTGACATTGACCACTGCTCCTCCTGGGGCTAGAAAGGGACCAGGGGCCTTCAGCAACCCCTACAACTGTTGCTTCCTTCAGAACCTTCTATCTGAAAACTGTGGAAACTGTGGACCCTAACCCTGAGCGTGGAGATACAACAGTCCTCCTTGAACCACCATTTCACTTTCCAAGATTTTAATTACTCACAGTATGTAGTATGATGAGTTTGACAAAGAGATAGAGACCACATTTATATATCTTTTATTATAGTGTACTGCAATAATCATTCTAATTTAGTTAGGTGGTATTTTTAATCTTTTACTATACCTAGTTTTTAAATTAAACGCTATCAATGGTATGTAGGAAAAAAACAGAGTACACAGGGTTTGGTACTATCTGGAGGGTTTGGGAATGTATTCCCCATGGATAAGGAGGAACTTCTGAATACAACTTACACAGGAAATTGTAGATAATTATCTGAGTGTTCAGAGATGATCTTGGACCCAGACTAAAGAACCACATCCTGGGGGTGGAGTGTGCCACTGACAAACAGCCTGCAGTAGAAGGACCTTCTGTGTGCCACGTTTTTTAAACAGCCAATAGCTTCTTACTGAACTATGTCACCACCCATTTATAGTGCCTTCATACATATCAATAGTTCCTGAACATTTTGGTCTTAGGCTCATTTTTATTATTAAAAAGTATTGAGGATCCACAAAGAGCTTTTCTTCACCTGACTATAACTATTAAAATTTACTGTATTATAAATTAACACTGGGCTCGGCACCCATAGCTCAGCAGGTAGGGCGCCAGCCACATATACCAAGGCTGGTGGGTTCGAACTGGCCCAGGCCTGCCAAACAATGACAACTACAACCAAAAAAATAGCCAGGCGTTGTGGCGGGCACCTGTAGTCCCAGCTACTTGGGAGGCTGAGGCAAGAGAAACACTTAAATACAAGAGTTTGAGGTTGCTGTGAGCTGTGACATCACAGCACTCTACCGAGGGTGACATAGTGAGACTCTGTCTCACAAAAAAAAACAAAAAAAAGAGAAAACAAAAAAAAAAATTAAAACTGGTAATTTAAAAAATATTTATTCATTTGAAGATGACAATAATTAGCCCAGATGTTAATGTAAAAATTTTCTTATGAAAAATTCCTTTCCTTTCCCAAATAAAAATAAATCAATGAAAAGAGTGCATTGTCTTACATGTTTGTAAATCTGTATATGATCTGGTTTAAAATATCTGGATTCTCACACTTGCTTCTGCAATCTTTTGCAACATCAAATGTCATGTGCCCAGCCACTGACAAACTCCTCTGAGCATGTAGGTAAGAATGAAAATGAAAAGGGCAAATACCACACTTGCATATGAAAAATGAAACCCAACTTTAGCTTAGGATGAAGGAGAGAAGGGGAGGGAGGATAGTAGGGGGACCACAGCTATGGAGCACACTGCAAGTACAAGTTGGTTCTATCATGTGTAGAACACAAATGTCCTAATGCTAGAATTGGGTAAATGAGGTGAAAGCTATGCTGATTAGTATGATGTAAGCACTCCAATTTTTACAAATAATCAACACATTGAAAATGGCATAAATGTATTTATGATCTATGTACAAAAGACTTAATAAAAGAAAGAAAAAAAAAGAAAAGGGCAAATAATTTCTTCATATTGTAAGTACAGTTTTGACTTGACTCTGAAAAGGTCATAAAGATCCTTGAAGTTACTAGGCCATACTTTAAGTAATACAAATATATATACAGAGGGTGACAAAAAATGTGCACCCATTTTACGACAGGAAATAAACTGCATTATAACTCAACTCACGTTTGACTTTTGCAATTGTAAGAGATACAAGATAACAAATGATATACACCGAGTATCACAATTTCAATAGTTCATTCCTTTCTTAAAATGTGTATACATTCTTTGGCATGTGCATGCACACGTGGGCGCACACACACACAATCTCGTTTGATTCCAGCAATCAATCTGTGAGACAGGCAAAGAGGTAAATACTTGTTTTCCATTTTTTGATGCCTCTGTTCAATGGCTTTTTCAAGTTTACAAATTTGATGAGTGGCAGAGTAAGGACCAAAAATTCAATATTGGAAATGCCTAACAGAAATAGAAATGCTTGATTCCTTTAACTTTTAAGAAAAAACAACACTATTCCACGAGATTCTGCACGTTACCATCAAATGACCACCAAGCATTTGCTTCTTTACTAGTCTTGGTTTTCACGCCATATAGGGGCAAAGATTACATTAGATGCAAAGTAGTCCCAATAAAAACAAGTTGTGAGGAAAGCAAATATTTATCATGCATTTAATAATAGAATGACAGGAAGGAGAAAACATAAACAGAAAATTGATTGAACACAAATTTGTGTCATTGTTCCTTCTCCCTCTTTGATTTAAACAAGACTACAAGACTGACCCAAAGAATGAACGTGAAAAGAGAGGCGCAAGTACTGTGCCCAGATGGTCATCATGTACATCCTGGTGCTTTAAATATTAGTAGTAAAAAAGTAATATCCAACACCCATAATCTCTACCTGCATCAATTGTGGTTCGAGTTATGGAAGGTGCATAGTCAAGTCATTCTTTAATGACTCTGAACCTAAAATACTCACCTTTGGAAAGATCACAGTGATTGATTGTGAATAGTAGACTTGTCCCATTGAGATGAAATATAGCTGGAAAAATGCCTAATTGGATCTAACTAGTGAAGGTCATCCTTTTATAAAGAATTAATCTTTTCAGACTCATACTTAACACCTTTAATTGAAAGTACATTTACTTTAATTGATATGGCACAGGACATTCTGATTTCAGGGAAGCCAAAAATAGGTATGATTTAAGGCCAGAGACTTAAGTCCATGCAACTTTACAGGGGAAACGATAAAAACTTGAGAGTAAAGATTTCAACACCCAGCTGCCTTTGATAACTCTTATTAAAAACACCTTTAACCCTCAAATGAAAACTCTCAAATTGGCTATGGTGCAACCCCTATTGCTCATTGAAAACGCAAATGCCTACAGGGCTCAGGTAGAAAATTTATCTTTTAAAATACCATATATACTCGAGTATAAGCCGAGTTTTTTGGGCACAAAATTTGTGCCAAGTTCGAGTTTTTCGGCACAAATTTTGTGCCGATAAAACTCGGCTTATACTCGAGTATATACAGTAGGTTATATAACCATACAGTTTAAAATCAAAAGGTACAGTAAGATATTCCGTGACCATTAGGATTCCCACTCTTGTCACCCAACTATTTGGTTCCCCTTCTAGAGGCAATCAATCAATGTTTTAGGATTTTTGTGCATACTTCCTGAGATGTTTTATGCATATTCAGCAGAACCTCCATAGCTGACCACCCCCTACATTGACCAACGCCTTCAGTTGACCTAATCTTCATAGACCAGACATGTACCACATGTACCTATCAGTACACTAGACCTAGTTCCTTAGGCTGTCCACCTCTACATGCTGACCACTTTGCTAGAGTCCCTTGGGCGGTCAATTTACAGAGGTTCTGCTGTACTAGCAAATATGCATGTTATTTAATACAACCACTGTTCTTTTCCTTGCCTTTCTCTCAACTTAGTATCTTAGAATTTCTCCATATTAGCTCATAGAAGACTTTTGGCATTCTTTTTCTGATAGCCACGTAGTTTTCTGGTGCATACTATAACCTTTTTAAACCAGTTCCCATTCCATGAAAATTGTTTCCACTCTTTCACCAGTGGAAACAGATCAATAATAATCTTGTTCTTGTGTCATTTTGTCCATATGTGAGTGTAAAAATAAATTTCTAAAAATGAATTGCTTGGTCCAAGATATATACATTTGCAGTTTGATAGATATCATCAAATTGCCCTTTATTTAAGCTGAAACAATGTGCACTCTCACCAGGAGTCTGTAAGACCACTGCAGGCGCTCTGAGTAAAGGAGGGAGTATGTCAAACATCAGGGAGCAGCCGGGATGGGCCAGATGGAAAGCTTCTTCCCCACCTGAAGAGGGAGATGCTCCTGCACACCAGCTAGTTAATGGCTAGGCAGGAGTGTGGGCTCAATGTGGCTAAATATTCAGACGTTCAGACAAAGAAGAAATCTGAAATTTCATATCAAATTCCATAGTTTTAATTGTTGATAACTTAAAAATTTTGCCATGTATGTGTAGGCTAGATTCAGTCACTAGTGAGAGTGAATATAAAATATGATTTCTGCCAAGAGTAACACATGAACCTACTTCTGTGGGCAAAGTTTTCTGAAATGGTAAGACTTGAATATTCTTTTTAAGGATCTCCTAAGAAGAGTCATATAAATAATACATTAACCCACAGACCAAGAGCAGGGGAGAAATTAATCATGGGAAAGAAAACTAAGGCCACAAGAACCTAACAAAAAAGAAAATACAACCCATAAACTTAGAAACTCGAGACAGATTTTTTTTTTTTTTTTAGTAACTGCTGCTCAGTAACAATAAAACTGATGTTCAGTATCAATGAATATCTTTTTTGCTATGTCCATCCAAAGTGAGAAGTTCAGAGACAGAGATCGGAATGCAGGAAGTTTTTCTTATTCTTTCAATTCATCTTCAGGTGACACAGGGAACACTCAAAAGGGGCAGCTGGATATGAGGGTGGTTATGAGGGACACACGAGTCAACACGTAACCTTTTCAAATGGTAGAGGAATAGAAAGCTGGTGCAATTGCAGTATGTATTTTATAGAATATAGCTTTTAATCTACACCTTTTAATGTAGCGTGTCAGGACAATCTGACAGTTGTGGCTGGTGGAGAGCTCCAAAGCCAAAATGCTAGCTCAGAACTATCTGCATTCTTTAGCTTCACAGGAATGCCTCTTAGCCCATGCCAACGACTGTATTGGGGGGCTCACACTCTAAGAACCAGATGTGATTAAAAGGCTACAGAAGTCCAAAGACCACTCATTGTCAGAAAACATCAGAAACAGTAACTGTCACTGGCATTGTGTGCTCTCCCTCCAGGGATGCTCTCCAATGAAGATGAAAGCCAGCTATTTTCCCAAGCTTTGAGGTTGGTACCACGTAGGGTATCTGTACAGATGGCAGAGATAGTGTTTCCTGGGGACCCAGGAGCAGCCCCTCCCTCCTACACAGCCGAGGGTTACTCGGACAACAGCCCTGCTCTCCTTACTCTGACCTGAAATTCCACATCCAGGTGAAGCTGTCAGCATCCAGGGAACTCCCAGGGAGGCCCACATACCTAACCACTTGTTTGGTCTTCAACTGTGAGAGGGAGGAAATAGCTATACACAGCTTCTATGGTTTGAATATTTCCCCAAAAAAGAATGTGTGAGAAACTTAATTCCCAGTACAACCAGGTTGGGAGGTGGGCCCTAATGGGAGCTGTTTAGGTCATGAGGACCCCACCTTCGGGAATGAATTAATGAGGACTGTACAAGAGCTTGAAGCTAAGACTTCAGTCTCCTGCTTGCTCTCACCTTCTCTCTGCCCTTCCACCACACAATGACACAGCAGGAAGGGCCTAGTCAGATGGGGGGCCTGGACCTTCGACTTCCCAGCCTCCAGAACCACGAGCTGATAAAATTCTGTCCGCTACAAATTACCCAGCCAACGGCATTTTGTCATCGCAGCACAAAACAGACTAAGGCAACAGCACTCACACCTGCCAGGACACGGCTTTGTGTTTAACGAAGTCATCTCATTCTGTATTCAAAACAACCTTTGAAGTAAGGAATGCTTTTATCCACTATTATTTTATAAGCCAGAGAAACTGAGGCTTGGAAAGGGTAAAGAACATATCCCCAAATCCCTAAATCTGGAACTTTATAAATGCTACCCATACAGGGCACATGCCCTCCCCAGGGCACTCTCAGCCCTCCTGTGAATGTCCTTCAAGGCTATTAGAGGGAATCTCCACATTCATGCTCACAATCTGCATAGCAGCTGGTCATCATCTTATATGAAAATCTCATCATGTCATTCCTGTGCTTAAAATTTCCATTTTCTTCCTCTGATTCTTGAAATTCAAAATCCTCAGCATGACCTTACTCTGGCTCCTGCCTGTCTCCTACTCTCATCTCCCCCAAATTCCCCCACGCATGCGTTGCTGGCTCCCACCACCCCTGGGTCCCTCAAATGCAACAGAGCTCCTGGCGGCTGCATCTGCAGCATCTTGAGGCAGCCAGCTTCTCCCCCTCTACTTGGAAGTTCCCCGTCACACTCAATGACTGACTCTAATCACACTCTGGGGAAGCCAGGACAGAAGGGTGAGCCCCCTTCCTACTTGCTGTCCCAGTCTCCAGTTCCACTCTCTGTAACACATGGAACCATATGGTTACTACTGTAGTCTGCCTTACTCCCCAGATCAGCAGTTCTCAACCTGTGGGTCGCGACTCACAGGAACTGTTTTAAAGGGCCATGGCATTAGGAAGGTTGAGAATCACTGCACTAGATAGCAAGTTCCAAATGCTATCCCCATCTTGCTCTGCTCACTGTTCCTCCCCTCAGCATCCAGCACAGTACCTTGGGGCTACAGACACTACTTGCTGAATGAATGCGGAGTTCACAAGTTTGTCTTTTATCAAGTGCTTCTCCGCTTGGCTTCTGTGTCACACCTTCTTCTGGTCTTCTCGAGTTCCCTTGCAGCCCTTTCTCTGCTCCCCCAAACACTCCTTTCCCTCTACACCCCTGTCTCACCAAAGCCCATGTTCCACCCCCTACCACTGTCTCTTCTCATTCCTTCCCTGAATGACTGATTCCAAATCCATAACTCAGTCTCAGGCACTAACCAAAAGCTATACATTCATGATCAACTACCTATTTTATGTCCATGCAATGTCCAAAAGCCACAAAAAACTCAGCATGTCCGAAACAGATGCATCACTTTTCCTCACTTCCCATCATTTTCATTTCACCTCCTTCGCCCTGTAAGACAGCACATGGTGTTTTACATGCCAGTTCCTAAGACCTGTGGGCTGCACCTCCGTAAGAGTTCTCACCATCCATTTCTCTAAAACTTCACTGCTGCTGACCAAGGTCAAGTCACCATCATCTGCCACAGGACAGAAGTCAATGATTTAATGAACAAAGAATATGTCACACCACACACACACACACACACACACATATACACACACACGTATATGCTATTGTCAAAGCTAAAGCTATGCAACAAAAGGAAAAGGGGCCATCAAGGATGGATGGAGCTGGTGTTCAGGATATAATAACCCTTGCCAGATGACTGCCAAGCCCTGGAAGAAAATGGTGGACCTAAAGAGACATGAAAAAATGAGGCAATAGATGGATAAGTTGAAGGCACCAAAAGAATCAGTAAGAGAAAGAGCAGCTTCCTTGGCCAAGGGAATGGCTGCTTTGAAGGCTCGCCCCAGTTTTACCCCTCCACCTAGGTGCCCATGCTCAGCGCTGGGCCCTCCGTGAGCGGAGTCCTTACTGAGGTCAGCTGACTAGGATGCCTCCAGAACTGGAGAGGAGACGCCACCTCAGACCTGCCACTGGACACCAATTTGCAGTTCAGACGCTTACTGGCAGTGATGTTCAGGAAAAAAGGGAAAATAATGCTTTCTTCACAGATTAAATGAGCTGTGTAAGAAACTGTATGAACTCCCTCGCTCTGCCAGAAGCCATTAATACTCTTAAATATTGAGATATACAGAAACAGGAAAAAGTCCAAGTTCCAATCCTTAAAGAGGTCATAATCTTCCCGGAGAATGACAGCTGCCATATGTAAACTTCAGGGGAAACCCAATATTAAAGTGCTTAGAAAATAGTAGTGGTAAAGGGAGTGTCAGACTAAATCAGAGAAAGGTGGGGCTCTGCACTGAGAGCCATCCTTCACACTCATGTCAAATTAATCTTCCTCTGAGGTAAAGACCCAATCACAGAATCATATAATTTTACAACCGAAAGGGGCCTTAGAGGTCACCTAATCCATTTCTCGCATTCCTCAGGTGGAAATGCTGAGGCCAAAGAGATGAAGAAGCTTGCCTAAGATTACACAGCTAGTTAATCACTCAATACTCCATAAATCATTATTGATCACCTACCAGGTGTCAGGTCCAAGCTAGGAGCCACTAACGGCAGAAATGACATCCAAACCTGGGACGCGGGAATTCTTGGCCACTGCACTTTATTCTAGATTGGTAGTTCTCAAGCTGCAGGCAGGGTGAGCCGGGGTTCAATCCCTAGAAGGAAGGCTTTTCCCCCAATTTGCCCCTATACCTGGTAAGGAATTAGCACATGCAGTGAGACAGATTACAGACGGGAAGCTGTTCTACATGACTGATGTGATGGCAGAAATTAAAATTTTATGTATTCAGCACTGAAGTATGACAAAAGATTACTATTTTAAAAAAACTGTAGGTACACCTGTATTCACTTTATTACTCTTCACACTTTCCTGTGCATTGAAATGTTTCTTATAATTTTATAATGCTTTAAAAATATTATATGAACGTGTTAGAGAAGAAAAGAATCAATCATGTCTCTTTAGGTCAGAGGTTCTCAACCTGTGGATCACGACCCACAGGAGCTGTATTAAAGGGTCGCAGCATTAGGAAGGTTGAGAACCACTGTTTTAGGTGGAAGGGGTGGAAGGTGGGAAAGAAGGAACAGCTGTGCTCTTCCTGTGGCTCTGAAGGTTGAGAGCCACTGCTGTACCCATCAGCACTGTGCCCCAAAGCCCTGCCTGAGATCAGACCTCTCCTAGATCTATCTAGCTCCATACACCAGGTGCCATATGCTCTAGGAGGCTGAGAATAATCACTGAACCCCAAGTCCACCCTTCCCTCCTCAATCCTTGCCCATGCATTTGACTTGCTGCAGAAGTCTCTTGGATCAATGACTCTTCTAAAAGGTGAAAATTCTTTGTAGCACTATACATCCACACACCTAGCTATAGGCACTTGGCCTAGAAAATATAAGTTGGCACCCATCCAGATTTCTAGACTATATCAAGCCACACAGCATCACATAGTCCAAGATCACCATCTGGAAGATCAGAAAGTCACACTCTTCCCTTTAACAAAAAAAAAAAAAAAAAAAGAAAGAAAAGAAAAGTGACTGTCACGGATGTATGTGGTATACACACACACACACACACACACACACACACACACACACACACACACACGGTTCTCCTCAAAGAAGTTATCTTGATGTATCTTAAAGAATTTGGCCTCACACATTAGTTGTCTACAAGTAGAACCTGATCTGATGCTTGGGACTCTGGTGATTCCCACTGCCTGTCTACGTAGCAGCCCAAAGCCCTTCTGAATTCACAGCCGGCAGAGGGCAGCAGTCCGGATGCAGACGGTTGACATGCTGACACCCACCTGACATGCAGGTGGCTCTACATATAGACATTTCAGTACGGTGCTGACACCTCCCCGTAAGTCACACACAAAAATATAAGAAATAACAGCCTTTCTTAGCTACAAAAAGTGGTTTCATCTGAAGTAATCCAAACCAAGATATAGTGTTTTCTTTGACAAAAACCACTAAAATATCTCTATGCCTGCCAGGTAAAGGGCTGGGCCATTTCCTCTCCTCCTACTTACCCACCCTCCAAGCTAAACCTGGCCGATTCTATTTCTCTCCAGTATATAACACTTTTCAAAAATTATGAAGAACTTTTCAACATATAGGAAAGTGTAAAGAGTAATTAAAGAAACATACCTACTATACAGAATTTTCAAAATATACTGCTTTATCATGTTTACTTTTAAAATGTGATACAATTTAAATTTATAAAATTGCACATGGACCTTACGGCCACCCTGTATTTACTAAACTTATTTTTACCTATGGTGTAAAAGGAAAGTGATCACATAAAAATCAGATTCATGTATATGGTGGATAGGAAAAGAAACATTATGGTCTGGTTAAAGTGCACACTTCTTTGTAGCAGGAAAAAATACTAAGCATGCTTATTAGGTCGAGGTCTTTGTCTATGTCTCTTTTTTAAAATCAGTCTAAGATTAACTTTCATTAACATTATTTGCCCCTGAAAGTTCAGTGTTTGTGGCATTTTACTGTAGAAAACTCAGACTTAATGTTTCCATGATGAAATCTTTCTCTAGTGCATAAGGTTCCCGAGCCAACACACATGTACTAAGTTCTATAGAACAAAAACATAAAGGCCCTTTGGGGACGTGGACTTAGTTTATGAGCATCTGGGATCTGGATGTCATGTCACGTTGTGCTAGATGTGCCTATACAGGCTGACGTGTATGGGGAGGTGGGTGAAGTTGCACGTACCTGCAACGTTCCGGCATGAGTAAATCTTTAAGGTAATAGAAGCTTTTGCTTTAAAGGCACAAGCCGTTAGGAACTCTAATTATTAGGGACAGTTGTCATCTTGTTTGCCAACTATTTATTGGTTTATTTACTTTTTGCAAAAAAAGATGTTAAATCCTTTCAAGGTTAAACCAAACATATAACTGAACATTTGGTTAAAACTAATAGAAATTAGTGGACACAGAAAGAGCTGTAACCTCACACTTGTGATGTCTGTTACTCCCGGTGAACATGGATTTAGCTTCATTTGCTAGCAGCTAAGGCAGAAAAGGGAAGCTATTGCACAGTTCAGTTCTGACTTTATTACAAAAGAAACATGCAAGGAAGTTTTTTTTCCTTGGCATTAATTTCAAGAAGAATTTTTTTTTTATGGAAGCCCCTTCATAAGAGACACCGAGTAATGCCTTCAATTCTATGTTGTAAAAGACAGAAACTTTTTTCATATAAATGTCTTCAACAATATGGTACAAAAGACGGAAATGTTTCCTCCCAGGTGCTGAAGGCACGATATTAAATCTTAACCCGAGTGACGGCATTTCTGCTGGGAGCTGAAATACCACAGCTAAGGTACATTGTTTCCTGATGATTTACATCAATGCAGGGAGCTCAAAGAACCTGGAGAAATGGATGGCCTATACACACATCTTCCTGAGGCCCCCAAAGTATCTTGTCAAGTGCTACAAAGGGCAATTTCATGACTGTATTCTCCAAGGAGTATTTGAAGGAGTCTGCAAATAGATGTATTGATTAAACACAGATCTTTCATTTTAGCTAAACCATCTGTGGGAAGCAGAAGTAACACTCTGCCATGAACATGCAGGAAACTGAGTGATGGGTTGCAGGGTTCAGAAACTTCCAAAGGAAGCTCCGAGTCTGGCCAAGACCTGAACGCATCCTCAGCCGCTTGGCTGCTTCAGAACAGAGAAGGAATCATTTTTTGCTTAAAAGTTTTCCATCATTTGTGCCACTGGCCAAGTGAATTAGCCATAAGAGAACTTCAGTATAGATGGAATATTATAAAGTGAACAGACAACAATAAATTCTTTAAACTTGAGTAAGGCAAGTTTAAAAGTAGAGAAAAGCATCCCTTATTTTAATTTTGTGATTCCTGTAATTTTACAATTAATTTACATGTATAATTAAATCCAGGGAAAACTATATTAAGTATTAGCAAATTAAAAGGAAAAATGATTACTTTCAACTAGGTTTAAAATATCCACCCTACAAAGGAGAAAACTATAAAGGACTAATTATAAGAGGTGTTATAACTGTAAGTAGAATCCCCCTACGCATGGTCTTTCCACACGTGGTACTGTAAGACAATTATAGTGATGAATGAGATTGAGCTAGTATTTTCCCTTTTGATCCATTTCAGACAAATAGCCCATCAGTGCATTTACAGTCCAGCCGGGATGACCCTTTGGCAAAACTACTATAAATTCTCAAGTTGGACCTTCATGAAATTACTACAGCACATATACACTTGCATAGAAAATAACATTGTTTTTCAGCACTTGATAGGTTGCTGATGTACATCAGAAGGAAATCTCCATATAGGAGAGCACATCGGGCCACATTCATCAGGAAGCTAAATTAGATTAGGACAACTTTTATTGTTCAGAATATATCAAAACAAAATCAAAACAGTCCAAAAATTCACTGCAAAAAAAACAAAACCAAACATCCGCTTGCTTTTGAGGCTTGAGTTATGTAATTCTCCAATGACTGACATTCAAGGGCTAAAAAGGCAGGACTTCTCAGGCCTGTTGAGAAGAGCAGGTGGCTGCCTGATAATGGAGCTCCATTTAGGGTAACAAATCCCAGAAGGGCAAGGGTATGAGAAGGAGTGTGTTTTGCATGACAGGACTTAAAGAGAGAAAAAAATACCCGATGTCGTTTCCAGGTGTTAATCTGCAGACACTCACAAGTGAGAGAAGAGGAATCTGAAGGTGGTCTGGGTGCTCCCTAAAAATGCCCCTCTGCTGACAGGGCTGCACAACTCTCCTATTACTGCAAAGTGGTCCTGGAAGGTGGCCCTGCGTGGTGCATCTTCCCTCCTCATTCGTTATAGGTTGATATATGCCCCCACCCCCCACCCCCAAGACCAAAAGCCTGTGTTGAAGTCCTAACAGCCGCTACTTCAAGAATTTAACAGTATTTAGGGATAGGGTCTTTAAAGAGGAATTAAGGTTACAAGAGGTCACTGGAGTGAGCCCTAATCCAATATGGCGGGTGTCCTTAAAGAAGAGGTTAGGGCACAGACATGCCGCCACAGAGGAAGGACCATGTGAGGACAGCGAGGACAGGGTAATCTCCAAGATCGAGAGAGAGACCTCAGCAGAGCCAACCCTGCTGACACCCTGACCTTGGACTTCTGGGCTACACAACTGTGAGAAGATAAATTCCTGTTATTGGAGCCACCGAGTCTGTGGTTTTGTTACGGCAGACCTAGCAAGCTAAGATACTGTCTGATTTTGACAAATCTGTAAAAGTTTACATTTGTCCCTTTGGAGAAAAAAAAAAAACTAAAACTAAATTTATTCTTGGCCTCTGGAGCACTAATTTATGACACTCGTTATTACAATGATTTGGGGGAAAAGCATCCCTTCAACAATCCCAGATAAAGTGAATAAAATAATGTCAAACATTTGGCACAGATATTAACTATCCGAATTGGAAATTTCCAAGTACCTGAAGTTTGCCAAAAGGAGACAAACCCTTGGCTTTATTCAGGAAGCGTAGCCCTCAGTGGTGCAATGTCACCCCCACCATGGAGGGAGACCTGAGGACAAGACTTAAAGTGGACAGGTGTCACATGTAATCTTATTCCAATTGCTCAAAATAATTGGCTGCCTATGTTTAAAAACATACTATGTAATTGCCATAAATAGTGAAATTTATTTTCATGTGTGAGTCAAGGAATCCATATTTTAGAGCCACAACTCATACGTTGATCATTTTGAAAAACGTGTTCAAGAATATTCAATAAGAAACTCTATGGGTTGCTTTTGTGGTGCACCACAAAATGAAGGATTTATGACTATGGAGACGATACATCTTTCTTAACTAAGAATAATAAAAAAACATATGCCCCCCCCCAATTTCCTGCAGGATAGTTTTTTTGATGACTAACTTTTATTGATTAGACTGTTCATCTCTAACAACTTTTAAAACTAACTTGGCTTGTCTTGACCTCTTGACTTAAATAAAAATTTAATAAAGGAAGTCAGGCTGGATAAAGAAGGGTTCTCAGTCTAGAGAAATATATATACAGTGCATCCTGCAAACAGCATGCTATTGCCTCTTTACAGTGAATTGATAAATATATTTTTCAGAAGGTACAAAAAAAAAAGTGCCCCCGAGAGAACAATTTATACTTTGTCAACTTTAAAAGAATTATTTAATTTTAGAAGAAAGCAAGATGCCAAATGTCCGCTAAAAGAATAAAGGGATGGTGAAGGTGGAGACTTCTAAGTAAAAACAAAGAATTGAAAAGCAGGTCAGAGGAGTGAGGATGTTATGTAAGGGTCTATCCCCAAAGTGCCTTGCACAGACTCAGGCACATACCTTGATTCTCAATAAATATTCCTGAGGTCAAAGTGAATCAAGGGATATAATGGTCCTCCTTACCGGCTGTATGACATATTAAATGTAAGCATACTTGACAAAGTTCCTAGGTATGGAAATGATCAACCCTATATAAATACATGAATAAGAAAAAAATAAAATGAATTTCTGAGCTTAAGGGCATTTACGTTGCTTAGCAGGTCAGAGCTATGATCAAAAGAGCAGATGTAACACGTCAGGAATGAGTCTGGGAGGGGCAGACGGGGTCTGTTACAGTGAAGAGATTTTCATCATGAGCAGTGAGCTGACAGTCAACACTTAGAAAGACGAGCTCAAACTAGGCAAGACTCACAGCACACAGAGTCGGGGACTAGAGTAACCTTGGTGTGTGTACCAGGGCTCTGGGTCGCTGAAAAGCTTCACATCTATGGTTCCAAAATGCTGCTGCTGCTGATTCACCTGTTCATGCAGCTTCAGGCTGTTCTAACATGCACAATACACTAGTTTTATTTGAGTACAGAAGACACGAGAACATAACTCCTTGTTAACAATTTCTTTTCTGCCTCCTCTCCTGTCCTATTCTCAAAACCTTTGAGTCGGTTCTAAGGTGAGTCAAGGAGAGCAAAAACCACTTTGTTGCTCAGGTCCACACAGCCTGTCCCAGCGTGGTTTCAGAAGACAACATTCTTGATTTTAAATATGAACTGTAACATTGATAAACTATGTACCTTAGGACAATTTACATAACTTTCCAAGTCTTAGTGTCTTCATCTATAAAATGATAGGGACAGTGACTATTCACACCATAACAGAGGATCGGATGAGAAAAGGCACTATATGCAAAAAGAATCCAGCCAGTACTAGGTAAGTAACTACAATCTTTAGCTTCAATCTTTAACAGCTGAAGATCCTTTTCTACACGGGTTCTACATGTCAGATCTTAGCCCCTGCTCTGTGATCTTTTCTTTTTCATCCCTGCAAGGCACCTAAGCTAGAGCATAGGTGTCAAATCCTCTAATCATAACTTAACATATATAAGATTTCAGGAAGGCACAGGTGTGTACATATCCTCAAGCATCCCAGTATTACTTGAGCGAACAGCCCCTGACCATTTAAAGGTAGAGAATGACATTTTCCAGCTGAGAGTTTGAAAAAAAAAAAAAAAGGAAGAAACCAGCCACTGGGACTGATAATTGTCAGCACGTGAAACAAGCTTATGAGACTCTTGAGAGTTCTGGTAATCTATCACACATTTCTTTCCTGTATAAATAAATATAAATACTTGGCTTTGTTCAGTCAAATCAAAGCTCTAGTTTATGCAAAGTTAGAAGGTACAGTAGAAGATCTACTGAAGATGTGTGATTTTTTTTTTTTTTGAGACAGTCTCACTTTGTTGCCCTTGGTACAGTGTCATGACATCACAGCTCACAGCAACCTCAAACTTTTGGGTTCAAGTGATCCTCTTGCCTCAGCCTCCCAAGTAGCTGGAACTACAGGTGCCACCATGATGCCTGGCTACTTTTTTAGAGATGGGGTCTCGTTCTGGCTCAGGCTGGTCTTGAACTCCTGAACTCAAGCAATCCACCGGTCTCCTACAGTGCTAGGATTACAAGCATGAGCTGTTGCACCTGGCCTTAAGGTGTGTAATCTTGTCTGCCAGATTGGGAGGATTCCCATTTCATCAGTGGTCCTGCCAGCATTTTTGGTGACTTTCTTCCCTTATACCACAAGACACTGCACATGTGGCATTAATGCTATATATATCCTCCATCACCCAGGGCCCCTCTGGCCCCAGGAAAATTGTGCAGGAACAATGCTCTGAACTCAGAGTGCTAGTTAATTGTAACTCTCATCATCACTCTTATTATGAATATGTCACTCTGAAATGCCCTCAGCTACCAGTGACAGTGACAGTGGAGTGTTGTGAAGATGACATTTCTGTGTTTTGTATTCTGAACATTAAAAATCAGTTTGGCTCACCAAACGAGCAGCGGGAGCTGCACTAATTATATAACCTCCTAGAGCACTAATAGGATCTCCCACTGAGCCAACTGGGAGGGAAAAAAATACAATACTCATTTTTATCTGCATCTCAGCATACTGACCTCCTTCTGTGTGTTGATGCGGCCATTAATAAAACATTTTTAAATGACCTGAAAAGGCTTTTTATAAAGCAGAGCCTGGACCTGGCTGCTGAACAGCTGTGTATTTAAGAGACCTGGAGCTGGTATCAAAGTTGGCCATTGATGATTCAGGTTTGGCCTGGGAACCTCCTGTATTCAGAATGGTTGTTCATGCTTTTGACTCGTTACAAATGAAAAAAGATCTCTGCTCATGAGGAGTTTCAAAAAATAGAAATAAGGATGCCTGTAATGATGGTCTCGCTTTGCTTGGCACACAAAAGACGATTCAACTTCACTTCAGTACTTGACATGGGGTCACCCGCATGCTTTCTTACAAGCTCCTTTCACTCTTAGAATAATAATTAAAAATAAAAATATTTCTTCCATTTCAATTCTAAAATATCCTCAAGAATCATTCTTCAAAGCAAATCAAAGAGAGGAGGTTAAGCCTTGCTTACCTTTTTCTTCCCTTTCTTACCTTTTCCTTCCCTTCCCTTTAAACAGAAATAAGTTTAAAAATGTGTACCAAATGTAATTCTTTAAATGTCAACGAAGTATGTAACAGGATATTTAAGTGGACATAATCAAGTCTATCTAGGAAGTGAGATGGATGTTATACCGATGGGTGAGTTTAAAAGGAAATATGGAGGGAATCCATTCAGCCCAGATACACACAGGACAAACACTGAGCATGAGGCGGTGTTCCAGACTCCAGAAGAGAGCACACACAGGACTGAAGGCATGTGCAGACTGTGCTCCGCAGGTTCACAACAAGCATAGACTTCAGAGCTGGGAAGAAATGTTCTAGGTGAGCAAAGTCAGATGCATCAAAGGTGTCTGAAATGCTGTCCTAAGAGAGTTCTCATCTCAGACGTTGAGACCATGAATGAATTACCTCTTTCTTTACTTACAAAATTTCTAAATTTTCACCCTGTCCGACACTGCCACTCCTTCCCTTCCTTCTCCACCACCTTCTCCTCAAACACACATTTTAAAGAGTAAGGTATCAGGCCAGGCAAGGTGGCTCACGCCTGTAATCCCAACACTCTGGGAGGCTGAGGCAGGTGGACTGCCTGAGCTCAAGGGTTCAAGACCAGCCTGAGCCAGAGTATGACCCCATCTTTAAAACAGCCAGGCAGGTGCCTGTAGTCCTAGCTACTTGGAAGACTGAGGCAAGAGAATCGCTTGAGCCCAAGAGTTTGAGGTTGCTGCGAGCTATGACTCCAGGGCACTCTGCCAAGGGCAACAAAGGTTAAAGAAAAAAAAAAAAAGAGTACAGTATCAACTGTGTCCCATGCTGGCTATATCTCATATTACCCTGGATTAGGATATCATTTCCTAATCTAGAAAATAACTTTTGATTTAATTATCCCACAATATTTGCTTACATCAGAACATCACATTATGCCCATAATCTACAATTACTATTTGTCAAGTAAAATAAAATAAAAAGTGAGATAAGGCAAAGTGTTTTAAAAAAAAAAAAATTTATTTCTATTTGTAAACTAAGTTCTTAATTTTAGATTGTGTCCTTGCTAAAACTGACATTTATTAACTCCAAATTATTGCTCTTGATTGTTAAGAGTAAGTTGATTCTTTTAATACATTCTGTAGGCAGTGCTGTGATTCTAGCTCCCTGCAGATCTCTTGGACTCCAGAGATCCTGCCTCAGCCTGACAAGCAACGAGTTGTGCTCTGGCACTTGGATCATGGTTTCCAAACATTATTGGTAGAGATGAGGTCTTCAGATGTTGCCCAGGCTAGCCCTGAACGCTTTGGCCTCAAATGATCCTCCCACCTTGGCTTCCCAAAGACATTGGGATTATTCCTATCAGCTCACCTATTTACTCACACTAAAGCTATAATGCACTTTAATATCCATTTAGTACGGTCAATTAATTATTATGGATGTACTTCATTGGGAGTTGCAAAATTTTTGTTTTTTGTTTGTTTGTCTGCTTTTGAGACAGTCTGAAGCTGTTCCCCTGGGTAGAGTGCCGTGGCTTCATAGCTTATGTCCACCTCCAACTCAACTCAAATGATCCTCTTTCCTCAGTTTGTGTATTTTCGGTAGAGACTTGGTCTCCCTTTTGCTAAGGTGGCTTTCGAACTTGTGAACTAAAGTAATCTACCTGCCTTGGCCTCCCAGAATGCTAGGATTACAGGCCTAAGCCTCGCAGAATGCTGGGATTACATGCCACGTGCTACACAGCCTTCCCCATTTTTCTATCTCTAGCCAACCTAGCATTGTAACTCAAACGTGATTGAATGAACAGAGCTGCTGTCCAATCTGCTGACTTATCCACTTCAATTGATGAGCCATAAATCTCATATGTGTTTGATTGCTAACCCACATGTCATGCTCATATACATTATTTTCATGAAGCTGAATGAAGTTGAAATCCCTGTCACCTTCAGCACTACCTGATGTGCAACTTCATTCACTGCCCAGTGATAGAAAGGTGTATGGGGAGGAATCAGAAAATGGTCCTAGACAATTTGTAACATATAGGCAAGTTGATAGCCCTCAAACTATTTTGCAGATAGTATCTGCAAAACAATTTATGGGTCAGATGGGCTGGTGCTCTTAGACCTCTTGTCTATAGAATGAATAAAAGGAAGCTCTGCACAGATGGCAGCCAAGTAACAGCTTCCTTGCATCTGGGCACTGTGAGTCTGGGGAGATAGGACTCCAGGCATTTCTGGCTGGTGGGATCTGCCTATAATCGTCCCTGTGAGGATACAGGGAGTCAGCAAGAGACTTCTGGACCCCAAGAGGAGGACAAAAAACAGTGGAAAACTGGCAAGTGGTCGCGTGTGTTCAATCAGTCTAAACCCGCTGACAACTTTAAGTACAGTAGCAGCGAGACTGCAAACTGGAAAGGCCTTACCTGTGAACTGTTCGGTGTCTTTGGACTTGGCACTCAGTTGAACTGCCTTGGGGAGAGCTTGAGCAGGAGTGCAGAGAACTTTAGCCATTGTCCAGGGCCCCAGTCTGAGCCGCTGAGGCAGATGGAGCTAATAGTGTTTGGCTGTGGCCACAGGGAGCCATTGGGAGAGAACTTCCCCGGCAAGTTCCGCCCTCAGGGTCACAGAGCAAGAATCGAGCAGGGGAGCTGGTAACCTACTGACTGAGTAGCCTAAAGGTGGAAAGTGAGCAGCCTTATAGCCCTAACCCTCAGGGGCAGAGTGAGACCGGTTTTGGCACACTGGCTAAGTGGATAGCCACTTCAGCAGTGATTCCAGTGACAAGAACTTTCCTGGGAAAGCTTCTGCTCAGCAAGTTTACAAGTTTAAAGTGCCTTTTAAGAGGGCTGAAGAGAGATTTAGGGTGTCTACCTGGTGGGGTTTGAGAAATCAGTGGAGGCCTCCAGTCGCATCAGCACTGTGATTAATATCTCATACCCAGAAGACCACGTGTTGCCCAGACAATATTCAACAACATATATATAATGCTTTGTTTTTGGTTGTGTTTTTTTTGTTGTTGTTTGTTTGTTTTGTTTGTTTATTTTAATGGTGTTGATGTTTTTGTTTTTAATTTCAACCTTTTCTGTACATATTTTTTCTTTTCTTTCTCCAGTTTTCTAGTTTAAATACAATTTCCCATTGCTGCCTTTTTTAATAACTAGAACTTCATTTTTGCTAGTGTTTCTACCCCTATTATTTGGTTTT
>CAUYPK010005408.1:0-27332 GCA_963574355.1 Loris lydekkerianus | reverse complement strand
AAAGTGAATAAACCATTTAAGGCAGTAAAGCATTGTAAATAAATGGTTAAAAATCCTGAATCCTTATACTCCAAAACCCCTGATTATAAGGATTCAGGATTTATAAACATTTATTTACAAGACTTTACTGCCTTAAATGGGGTTGTCACTTAATTACCGTATATACTCGAATATAAGCCGAGTTTTTTCTGCACAAAATTTGTGCCAAAAAACCCGAACTCTGCTTATACTTGGGTCATACAGGTTATTTGATTTGGTGATTGTGATTTAGCTTGATTACCTGTTAAGCTACGGTTTTCCTGCACTTTATTTAAAGTTTTAAAGTTGTTGCTAGTTTACAGTTTTTCTTTAGCAATAAATATTGAAAAGCATTTAACCTACTGATTCCTCAATTATTGTAATTGTTTTGAGTATATATTTTTATTTTTGAAATTTATCAGTGGCTGCTGCATTTTCCACCTTGGCTTATACTCGAGTCACTAAGTTTTCTCAGTTTTTAGGGTAAAATTAAGGGGGTCGGCTTATACTCGGGTCGGCTTATACTTGAGTATGTGCGGTAAATGTGCCATTAAATATTGTGGGTTAAATAGTTCAGTGGAATACAGTTCAGTTCAGCCGCCTACCTCTTCAGCTCAGCCTCGACTTGTGGACTGAGCTGAAGCACCGCCCCCTCAAGCAGACGGCAGAAGATGACTGGAGACTACGTGCATTTGATTAGGTGCGCGTACACCAAATCAAATAACCTGTATGACCCGAGTATAAGCCGAGTTCGGGGTTTTTGGCACAAATCGTGTGCCAAAAATACTTGGCTTATACTCTAGTATATATGGTATTTATTTATTTTTGAGATAGAGGCTGTTGCCTAGGCTAGAGTGCTAAAGCGTCAGCCTAGTTCACAACAACCTCAAACTCCTGGGTTCAAGCAGTCCTCCTACCTTAGCCTCCTGAGCATCTGGGACTACAGGCACCTGCCAGAACACCCACCTAATTTTTCTATTTTTTAGTAGAGACAGGGTTCTCGCTTTTGCTCAGGATGATCTTGAACTCCTGACCTCAAATGTTCCTCCCGCCTCAGCCTCTCTGAGTGCTATAATTACAGATGTGAACCACTGTGCCTGGCCCTGACAAAGTGATTTTTAAGTTAACCTAATAAAATGAGGAGATTTTGGAAATAATGATTAATGAGCTCTCATGCTACCATATATTAAATCATCATTCTTAAACCATGCCAAAAATAAATTCCAGGTGTTTAAGAAATAAAGATGTCAAGATGAAACAAAAGAGTTAAAGTATATGTCAATAGTTAAACGTTGAAATGGGAAAGGCTTTCTAAACATGAAAGTTAGTGAGGAAATCACAAAGAGAAAACTTGATTTGTTAGACAGTATAAAAATTTTAAAGTTTCTGGAAGAATATTATGATTTATTTTGAGTTTTAATTTTATGTGAAAGATAAATGTTACAATGGAATAATGGATAAAAGTTTTAATAGACAATTTAAAAAGGTAGAATTAAAATGGTAATCATTAAGAATGATAAATTTCACTATTAAAAATGTGAATAAGGCAGTGAAATATTTTAATATTTAAAACTGACAAGCTTTAAGGGCGGCCCCTGTGGCTCAAAGGAATAGGGCGCCGGCCCCATATACCAGAAGTGGTGGGTTCAAACCTGGCCCTAGCCAAAAATTGCAAAACAAAACAAAAAAACAAGCTTTAGAAAGGAAGTGGACCGTTTTTTGAATATGCAGTAATTGGCATTCTCAAATGGCAGTGGAAGTATAAAATTCATAAGCTTAGAGAAAGCAATTTGTTAAGATGTATAACTCTACAGATAGTCTTACTATTTAAACTAATAAAGTAACTTTTAGAATTTATCCTTAATAAACTGAGATGCGAACATAAGTACCCATGAGAATTTTCATTCCAGCATAAAAGCAAAAGATTTGGGAACAATTTAAAATCCCTAACGTAGAAAACAGTTAAATGATACCAATGTTACCATAGAATTTGTCTGTAGTAGCCATTGAACATTACACTTGGAGGAATATTTAAAGACATGAGAAAAGGTTAATGGAAAAAGCAAGAAACAAGTTCTACGTAGGGTATGTTTAATTCTGTGTTAAAGAAAACTTAAGGAAGAATAATTTTTATAAAGTAATTCAAAAGGAAATAAGATTATAGTTGTCATCAGAAATTGAATATCTGCTGTTCTGATATTTCTTCCCAGTTTGCTCAAAAGCAAAAACTTAAGCACTGAGAAAGAAAAGACTGATCCCAATCAGGTTTTGGAAATTCAAACACATTCTGAATTAATCCTTGAAATTTAGTATGTGGCTATGAAATGTTACAAGTATCACTTTTGTCACTGTTTATGCTTTATGAACTTAAACATTCTTTTCCATTTGCAAGGAAAAGACATTTCTAAACTTTAAAATGAGATATTTATATGGAAAAATTACCAATTTAATTTTTGAAAGATGTAAGTTCAGATATTATCTATTCAGAGTAGCACATATCCTTAAAAGTGAGCATTTCTTTTGTACTAAATTAATGTTGTGCTATATAGGTGGACTTGATATTTTTTAAAACTTTGAGCCTGTTTTTGATTGATATAAGTATGTAGAGAACATTAAATCTTGCTTTCAACTAAAATGGATACTTTATTTCAGAACATCTGGATGTTCTCATAGCTTGTCCACTTGTCATCTGATTGATGCAGCTGTGTCAGAATGTCATGGTTTGTAGTCTTTATTGTCTTAGACTGCAATCTAGTTGTTTTCATTGCATGGGGCAGACATAAGATTGGGGAGTACAAGCTTCACAGGGGCTTAAATAAAGACATCCCAAATGGTTTAACATGTATTTAAAGTGAATATGGATTTTTAAGTATTATATTTGATACTTAAAAGTGAAGTCATCATTGATTTTTTTAAAAAAAATACAACCTACGCGTTGATAGATTGGGTGGGTTGAAAAAGTGATCTGTACAGACAAGGCATGACTATTCTCCACTTAAATAATTTTCTTAACCTTCAATTTGGATGAAATGCTTCACTTAAATGTGTTTATTTTTTGTTTCAGGTTAATGTGTGGGTACAAACAACTAGGTTACAATATTTGTGTTTGTTAGGTAGAGTTCCTTTTAAATGTGTTTCTTTAAAAATCAAAACCTTTTTGAACTTCTAAGTTAAAAGAATAGGAAAATTAGGTTTGATTTTTGTATTTTTTTTAAAGATCGATTTTCTTATAAGAAACTTCAGCAGGGAGAGTTCTTTAGAAATGTCTTTATTCTGTTAAGGGACTGAAAGGTCCAAATATAACTTTAACCCACATGTGTAAAAAAAAAAAAAAAGAAAAATTCTAGCTTTCAGCTTTCCTAGAAACAGCAGAATTTTAACATAAAAGAAACACATTTTGTGGAATTTTGGAGCAAGTTAATTCTTGTCATGGGTAGAGGCAAAACAGATTCAGAATTGCTTTCAGTTGATGCTTTAGAGGTAAAACACTTCCAGACTTTAGGCCCACTGCCAACCTTGGGATGCTCACGTGCAGTGGGCCTTTGGGGAACGTGGCAACCCCTTGGAGTGCCTCCACCTTAGCCATCTTGGAGTTTATGAAGATTTTCATCTTCCCTTTTTAAAAAGTTTATTTCATGGATAACATAACATAAATAAT
The DNA here is from genome assembly GCA_963574355.1 of Loris lydekkerianus. Taxonomy (NCBI): domain Eukaryota; kingdom Metazoa; phylum Chordata; class Mammalia; order Primates; family Lorisidae; genus Loris; species Loris lydekkerianus. The sequence goes on along the minus strand of CAUYPK010005408.1, from coordinate 23,656 downwards.
ATTTATTTTGTACCTTTTCTGGAATCACGTTTTCTTTCTTTTTTTTTTGCAGTTTTTTTTAGCTGGGGCTGGGTTTGAACCTGCCACCTCTGGTATATGGGGCTGGTGCCCTACTCCTCTGAGCCACAGGTGCCACCCTGGAATCACGTTTTCTAGTGAAAGTTCATTTCTTTGTGATGGCCTAACCATACTTATATAAAACAATCTCTTCTCAAAAAATACTACATAAAAATCAAACAGTTGACAGCATTTATAAATATTTTCTACAGTTCATTAATTTTGATGTGATTTTTTTTCTTAATGAGGACAGAATTTGGTTTTAATTCTCTCACTGTTCCCATTTCCTTTTGTAGATGATAAAAATCCAGACAACCGTTTTTCTTACTAGATACGTTCGCACCTGCAAAGTATAGGGATCCCTGATCTACCTCAAGTGTTGAAAGATTTATCCCAAGCTGGATTTAACAGAGTAGGGAGCAACTCGTAAGATTTTTTTCAGTACAGTAGGGAGTGTACAAGTATTAAAAGGGAGAGAAAGTATCTTGTCTTTTGATTCCTGATGTAAGGAGATTAACCGTGAATTAAAAAGAGGAGGGGATTAGGGCTTCATCTTTGCTTTTGGAGAATCCCTCTTTTTAGAGAGGGATCTGAAAAGTGGGAAGAAAGAACTATTTAGATATTCATCTTTTTTTTTTTTTTTTTTTCCTGTTTAGGTTTGTATTTTACCACTCTGAGACTGTAAGGCAGTTTCCCTGAGCTTAAACAATATTCTCTCCCTTTTAATGGGAAGCTAGAGGAAAACACTAAAATCCTGTCAGTAGTTACTGTCGTAGCAAATTAGAAGAGATGTTTGGGAGAAACAATCTTAGGTTCATATAAATTATGCAATGTAAAGTGTAGGTGAGGTAAAAATACACTGCAAATTCTTTTGTTTCCTTAATTATTTCTTTGATATCTAAGGGAATAACATGCCAAGAATAAAGATTGTGTTAAAATTAGTTTATTGAACTGAAAATTTAGGTACTATCAAATTTTGTTACAAAGGTATTGTCTTTGATTATTATAATGGTTATTGCAACATGCATAACGTTTTGTTACATGTACTTTACAAGGTGTGGAACGATACCTGAGCTTAATTGATGTATGGATAACAATAAATAGCTCACTGTGCCAGGCTAGTTTGCACATCACTTTGCATTTTAAGAACCTCTGCTTTGGCTTGTTTTACTCTATGCCTTTTAGTTGAAAGAAGAGCTTATGTTAAGCCTTTCCGTTTTTTTTTAAGATAGCAAAGGTTAGGCTTAACTATGTGCACATTCTTGGGGTACTGTCACATAAAAGGAGAAAAATACTGCTAGAATCCATATACACATTCCTCGAGGAGATAGCATACTTGGTTTGAGATTACCACAAAGAAGTGAATATTGCAATACAGCCAATATAGTGATAAAGACAGTCACAAAAACTTTTTGGTTTCCTAATGCACATAAAAGTTACGTTTACTGTAATCTATTAAGTGTGCAATAGCATTATGTCAGAAGCACAAGGCATATGCCTTAATTAAAAATGCTCATTGCTAAAAAATGCTAACGGTGATCTGAGCCTTCGGGGAGTTACACTCTTTTCCCCGAGTGTTGGAGGATCTTGTCTTCATGTCAGTGGCTGCTGACTGACGTGGGTGGTGGTTGCTGAGGTTGGGGTGGCTGTGGCAATTTTCTAAAATAAGGCAACAGTGAAGTTTGCCACATCAATTGACACTTCCTTTCACAAAAGATTTCTCTATAGGATGTGTTACTGTTTGGTCGCATTCTGCTCACGGTAGAAGTTCTTCCAAGTTGAGGTCCGTCTTCTTGGACCCTTCTGCTGCCTAATCAGCTCAGTGTGTGCAAGTCCTTTCCAAGTCTTTTGCAGTCACTTCACAGTGTTCACAGCATCTTACCAGGATGTGATTCATGGTGCCCAAAACCGTGATAGTAGGAACATCAAGGTCACTGATCACAGACCACCATAATACGGTAATCATGAAAAACTTTGAAATACTGTGAGAATTACCAGAATGTAATAGAGACACAGAGCAAGCATATTCTATTGGAAAAATGGCTCTTACTGACTTGCCTGATGCAAGGTTGCCACAAACTTCCAACCTGTAAAAAGTGACCACAATAAAGTGAAGTGCAGTACAAGGAGCTATGCGTGGATTTGCTTTCTCAACTTTTCCAATTTAAAAATTAACCTCTTTCTTTTTTCTCCAAATAAAGAAGTGCAAGCTTGAAACAGCAAGACCAGCTTTCATGAATATTCTCCCTGTGTATTTTTAGGACGTTTAATTGTAGTGTGATGCAGCTGCCAGACTCTCAGCATAAAGCCTTGGAGAGCTCTGTAGTCATTAGACTTTCGCCTCCACAGAAGTTGAATTCTCTGAGCCGAGGGACTGTTCGCAATACAGCAACGCCCACCCAGAAGGAGCATTTTGCTTTTCCTTATGCATTTCAGGCTCTTCTCAAGACCCACAAGAAGATTTTATTTAAAATTTTCTTTTTTCGTTATGTAGTGGTTTATGGCAGGCTTCTCTAAATGTGAGCATAAAGACATTTGATTATATTTGAAAATATTGTTCTTTGAGTTTGCCCACATGCTAAGTCATTAAAATGCCACTTTAAGCACGAGTTATGGAGGATGTTTAGGTAACTGTGTATTGGGACATACTGAAGCTGGCATTAGTTACCTGGTTGTGTTTCTGAAAGATTTTTAAACACCTAATCATTTAGGCTATCTGTTTTTGCAATGTAATCTTCTGGCTGACACATGCCATTTTGAAAATGCAAATTTAAAAGAGTTTTTCTTTTCGTAAAAAGCAAAAAGTTGTGCAAATGGAAACTTGTAAAAGCCCGTTTAGGCAACTTAACTCACATTTTTACGTTTTATATGCCTCTTCACTTCATATAGTCGCCTAGATTTTACATATAGACAAAAGGTAAAAATTGAAAACTTTCTCTGGAACTTAAAACTGATTTCCCTTTTCAGAGCATTCTAACCTAGATAGTACGAATCAATGTCTTAATCATTTCTCAAACTTCTAAGAGTTGAGCGGTGTGGTCAGTGTGAATTGTGACCTAAGGAACTTCTATCTGTTGGTGTCCAGAAAATGCAAATTGAAATTGGATCTAAATATATTTCCTGTGACACACAATCCCATTATAATGAGACAAGGTTCATGCTTATGCCACGAGGAATATCATTAAAGATTTTTAAGTGATGAGAAAGTTGAAAACACCAATATCAAGTGCCAGCTGCTGTGTCAGACTGTCATTTATTCTCAAAATCATCCTGCTGTAGGTATGTGGTGATATCCCCACATGGGAAATGTTACAGAGCACATGCAAAGAACTTCTGTACTTCGGTTTTGATTTTCCATCCATTGTGGATGTAATAGTGAAGTAATCCCATGAGACTCCAGACTTTTTTTATTTGCTCTGAGCTACTTTCTAAGATCCAAAGGGAGACCAGTTTTAATACTTTATGATGATTCCTAATTGTTTTCCAGAATATATTATGTAGCATTATTTCATTCATTAGACTTGGTTCCAATAGCTTCTTAAACTTTTTTCCAAATGTACATTCACTCTCAGTTGATAAAGAGTGACACCATCAAGGTTATTGAAAAAATATGATGTAGAATGGAATACAATTCTAAAGTTGTGTATACTGTTTTGAGCCAGTGTTTAAGTGGGAAAACAGAATTCAGAATTATATCTATACTATATAACTGTCTAAAACAAGTTATGCATGTAGACAAATGTTATAAACCTATATAAATGGAAACAATTTGTCATAGTGATCAGGCGGTAGATGACTCTTCTTTCTGAAAATTCCCATTGTTGTGATTAGGCAACATCAATATGATTGAATATTATGAGTGGACTCAAAAACTAATCATCACACCTTAATCGAATTTTAACCACTTTTTCCCACTATGAAGTCATTCTTAATAGTGTTTGTGAGCAGTGGGCTAAGACAGAAAATGATTTTTGGCTAATAAATAATTAATTTTTTTCAAACATTAGTATTTTGGGCCTATTCAGTGCTAGTATTCTGCCAGATATTTGAACAAGGGTAATTAAGACAAGGTTTCTGCTTTTGAGGAACTTATTATAGTGTACAAGACAGATACAATAACTAATAATTGTAAGTGAAGGTGATTCTGTAATAGGCTAGGGGTGGTAGATGAGACTGTGTGGTTGGACAAAGAAAGGGAAGCTAACTCTTTACAGGGGCGTTGAAGGTGTTTCACGGTGGGGGAGGGGTAACATCTGCTAAGGGCATTCCAGGCAGTAGAATAATTAATGTGGTGCTTTAATTTAGAAGGACTATCTCAGTGATGGGCATATGTATTTTAGATCTTTTATTTTTTTGAAGTCTTTGAAATTTTTAAAGCACATTTTAACTTTTATTTTCAGGTAACTTTAGACTTACAATAAAGTTGCACAGATTTTGCATGGAGATTCCATATGCCCTTCATCCAGCTTCTCCTAAAGTTAACATCTTCCATGGACGTGGTCAAACTATCTGAAACAGAAAAGTGATAGATTCAGGACCATTAACTAATCTACAGACCTTACTTGAATTTTGCGAGTTAAATTTGACATTAATCCCCTTTTTCTAGTTGAGGATCCCACATTGCTTTTACTTAGTGTCTCCTTTATCCCCTCTAATTTGTGATAGTTTCTTAGTTTTTCTTTGTCTTTCAGAGCCTTGGTACTTCTGAAGAGTTCTGGTTAGTTATCTTATACCATTCCCTTCAATTTGAGGTTTTCTGGTGTTTTCTTATGATTATGTTGTGGTTACACCTTTTGGCAAAGAGTACTGCCAAAGTTAACTTGTGTCTTAGTGAATCATCTTGGAACCGTATAATCTCAGTGTGTCTCATTACTGGGGAGGTAAGGGTTGATCACCTGGTTATGAGAGTGTCTTCTGCTTTCTCTACTGTAAATTTACTATTTTTATCATAGAAATTAATGTCTTATAGGGAGAGACTTAGAGAATGTACAAATACCTTATTTCTCATCATACTTTACACCCGTTAATTTTACCACCCACTGATGATTCTTGCCCCTACCAGGTATTACTGTGGTGTTTGCCAAATAGTAATTTTCTACTTCTACCATTCCTTCTGCATTAGTTTAATTAGAATTCTACTCTAAGGAAGAACTATTTCTTCTCCCCAATTTACTTATTTATCCAATTACTAATATTAATATGGACTAAAGGATATTTTATTCTGTAGGCTGTAATTCCTTACTGTCATTTATTTCGCAGCTCAGAATGTCGTAGATATGGTCAAGTTGGGTTCAGTATCTTTTTGACGTATTTAAGGATATGTAGGGGAACAGGGAGTACAGGAACCTTGTTAGGCTCACAGTTAGACCTTGTGGCCAACAAAACTACAGTTGCAATTCTGTGTTCCAGCACCTGGTGTAGGTCCACCGTTCTTGGGTTTCGTCTGATGCTGCACCTTCTCTCCGTGTGTGTCTGTAGACATCCGATTTCTATTCATCGCACAAGTCTTTAGGTTTTTGTGGAGCTCTTTGTCTCTTTGTGCGTTTGGTATTCAGCTCTTAGAAACCAGTGCTAGAGTGTATCTGATTGAGTTGAGTGGTTACTGTCCAGTATAAGAGCACCATTATAGGCCATTAGCACCCATATTCTTGCCTATAAAAACTGCCTTTAGGCGAGCAGTCATGATTTACTTTAAAATAAATAAATCAACCATGGCTTGACTGGTATGACCCTATAAACCTGTGTACAATGAACTTGGCTTGGAAGGGGCTGTGAGTATTCCAGGCATCTAGGGATTCAATGACTGTGTGATTCAGTGGTTCTCAACTGGGGGCAATTTTGCCCATGAGGAGACATTTGGAAATTTCTGGAGATATTTTTGAATGTTATAGCTGGAGTGGGGTGACTTATGCTGCTGGCATCTAATGGGTAGAGATCAAGGGTACTGCTAAATTTTTATACTACAGTGCATATGACAGATCTCCACACAAAGAATTAACTATCCTAAAACATCAGTGGTGCTGAGGTTGAGAATCCATGGTCTAATTTGGTGGCTATAAAGGGGGTAGGTATGGAGATATTGAGAGAAATGTAAGCGGTTTTGGAATAACCAGGGTAAAGAATGTAGGTGTGTATATATGATATTAATACAATGTAGGTATTTGAAATTTACAAGTTAGACAAGGGCAAAGTTATTCACCATATATTCAATGCAGTGCATTTCCAAGGGATTTGGACTTTATCCATTGGGCTCTGGGTTCCCACTGAAGAATTGTAAGAGGATCAGTTTTCATTTTAGGAGGTTTACTCTGTAGAGTGTGAAATGGGTTATACAAAGATGATGGAATTGTAAAAGATTAAGTGTCCTAGGATATGGGAAGCCTTTTCAGATAATATTATTTCAAAGTTGTAATATGTTTTACAGTTTCCTAAATGCTTATGGGGGGTAATTCCTAAACTGTATTCCAGATAGAAAGCAGATATTCCTAAAGAAATGCAAATAGGGTAAAGATTTGGTTTTCTCAGGAAATGAAAAATATAAAATGGGCCAGGATAGTGCAGTCTTTTAAATCTGTGTACAAAAGAGTATTACTTGGTTGGAGATTTTACAAAATCTTCAATAGTGATTAGAAAGAAGTGGTATTTTATTTCTGACTTTAGTGTTAAAAAAGAGCAGTGATTTTTCCCTGTGCTTTTTTTGCCAAACTATTAGGAATGTTTGTGTCAGAACAGATATCAAGATTTTTATTCAAAAGTAATGCTGGCAATGTAGGGAAGCACAGCCTTTGAATATGTGATTCTAGACTTGTGAATGCTTTTCCTGTCCTCCCACCTGATATAATAATTTGTGATCCATTGACAACGGCACAATTATATTTGGGAAAACCTGCCATTGCAGTATAAAAATTACTGCAATATTCTACCCCTAACAGCACATTTTATTTATGAATGACTTCAATGCAAAAACTATGACAACAAAAAGACGTGAATACAAATGTTCTTCTTGGTAACAAAGGAAAAGAATACCTTTCCTGAACTTTGAGTGGCATAGAAAATAAATGGTCCAATGTTCTAAAATCAAGTTACGATATAATTTATTGGCATAAGTGTAAACACTTCTATGCTTTGGCTAATCATATGTGTTACCAAAAGTATTTATTTTTGATAACACGTATGATTACCCAAAATCCTAGCACTCTGGGAGGCTGAGATGTGAAGATCCCTTGAGCTCAGGAGTTTGAGGCCAGCCTGAGCAAGAGTGAGACCCCATTTCTCTATTAAAAATAAAAGTATAATTTATTTTAAATATTATCATTTAATAAGTTTTCGTAATTTAATGTATGAAAACAATGTATTATAGAACTAACTGTACGATATTTTTAAAAATCAACAGTGTTTCTTCCTAAAATAAAAATTTTCTTTTGTACTTGTAGAAGTGGAGCCTAATCTCCGTTAATGATTGGGGTTTTCATGGAGTTGTATTTGCAGTTTGTATGCTAGTATATTTAGGCTAATGTGGTGACTTACAGTTTTGTATTGTTTATATTGCATGTTGTTCCTGGTTAATGGCTTCTTCCAATTGTATTTAGAGCACTGCAGTGTTGCTACCGTATAGGGAAATGAGAGAACAGGATTAAATTCATGGTCGTTTTGTAAGGAAGTTTTTTATAGTGTAATCTGGTGGAGCGAATGTCCAGTGTGCTTAATCTGGAATGCTGAAGCAGAGCTGAGGTCCTCAGAAGTCCTTAATACACGTTGACAGCCCCCAACTGGCCAGCACATCCAGAATGTAGTGAGTCTGTGCTCTTCCAGGCATTATCCTCTGTTAGTGAAGACATCTAAGACACATAAGCTAACAAGAGAATGACAAAGGCTAACAGATTGCTGCTCAGCTGGAGGGCAGCAGTATGACCCAGAGGATTTGGAAAAGTTTGTGAAGAAACAGAATGCAGACAGTACTAGACCTGAGGAGACTGATTTAGAGAGGCTGCTCTGGTTCACTGTCCCAGCCACACCCGTACCCGCACAGGTCTGTGAACACGCATGAGTGTTTGTGGGTGTGTGTGGCAGCAGCAGCAGGCATGAAGTGGATAGCAGTAAGAAGCGGAATGGAGAATCATGCATGGACGCAGTAGGAGATGAGCTGGGAGAGATTTGGAGGCTAGGAATGGTCTGTGTTCAGGCAGGAGGGTAGGTAAAGACAGACTGTCATCTTTTGATGAAATGGTAGTAAATGAAACTGTGCTTTGGAGTCAGTCTGGCAGCTGGACTGAGGCTAAGATGGAAGGAAGGAGGACCACCGGCATGGTCAGGAGGCCTCTCAGTCTAAGTGTGGCCCAGGCCATTATGGGAGAATTGGGACAAAGGCAGAACCTGTGAAGCAGAGACTTCAGGGTGAGAGCCTGATTTCTAACCTTGGACCACAGAAAAATTGGAGTGCTAAGAACAACATGAAATTGGAAAAGAGCTACTCTGTCACTAATTATGCAAGTGTCACAGCACATAGCTGGCTACACATCTCAGCATGAAAATTCTGAGTTCTGGCTTTCTAAGGGGCCACTAAAAGTAGAATAAGCAGTGATATCAAGGACACAAAAGTATGCTTCTATAATAATTTGATCATTTTATTAAAATTGCATGCAGCCCATCATTTAAGGTAGGAAGAATACACTAGGAATTAATAAGTTTATTTTTTAAAATATACACTTCCCATTGATGTTGGCCTGATGAGAAAGAAATTATGTTTTCTTAACTTACATGTCATAGATTGTTTATGTGACAGGTTTAAAAAAAAGTGGATATTCTTTGTTTGAAGAAAAACCATTGTTTTTACCTTAGTACAATGTAAACCTAGTTTATGTAGCAAATCTCCTTACATTGGTGTTAGTCTGATGTGATCCAAGAAAATGTGGAGACTAGAAAATCTTGCAGAATAGGTGTGAGAACCTATGAGAATATCCTATGAGAAAACAGCTCACTACCTCACTGTCTTTTCTCATCCTCCTTTTGCCTTTTAAATGAGTACATCTTTTAAATGACTGTTTGCTGACTGACCTAAGACAAATGGGAATGTAGTTGACTATAGGAAAATCTTGATTTCATTTATTTTACAATGAAAAAGTTGCTTCATTTGCTTTTGAATGATTTATGTACTAAATTTTTGAAGATTATTTTTATGAATTATTTTTCTTTGGAGAAGCGATTTTAAAAAAGGCCACCTCTCATGCATATGCACATAAACATGCAGGGGCAATTTCAGGTTGTATTTGGGAAAAAGCTTAATTCTTGGAAATTTACAGTGCACATAAGCACATGAAAAACTTAGAAAAGTCTTAAAGTTAAGAAACCTATTAGAATAGTTCCCCCACAATACTTGTTAATTCCCCTTGGACTAATTTTTCATAAAATGCTGCCTTGAAGATAAACAAGTGCTTAAATGTTATTTATTCAAATATGGTAATACTCAGGTATGTTTTAGACACTGAGCTAAGTACAAAGACATACAGTCAGTCCCTAAGACTTGTCACCATCCTCCAGAAGAAAGCTGTAAAGGATGATAAAATACAATGTGATAGGTGCCATGAGAGAGTATAAGTATGGGGTGCTGCTGTTAAGGAATGTAAGGGGGTGTCTGACCTATATGTGGCAGGGAAAGCCACCTGGAGGAAGTATAAGGGTTCAATCATTCATTTTGCAAATATGTCTTCTGTGAGTGCGGATGTAACTGTTCATCAGGCAAGGTCACTCAAAGCTGAAATTCCATTGGAGTAAGGCAGGTAATCAGTCAGTCTGAATTTAGCACTTCAAAGGGAAAAGTTCTGTGATGAAAATGAGGAAGGTTTGAAATAGTTGCTGTGTACATGGAGGGGAGCTCCAAAGGAGCAGCCTTGAGTGTACAGTGGAAACAGTGGACGTAGAGGCAGCACTGTGAGTTTGCAGGGCCTTGTGGATTTTCTCCACTTGTTGCGTTGACCTAAGCTTTTAGGGTTTCCTCAGTTGTGGGCACTGAGAGGACAGTAAAGTCAGGAATTTTGAGCCCTTAAGTTGTGGACCATGGAGCTGGATAGGGAAGGAAATTAAGTCTAGAAGAATCTCCTAGAAGGAGAAAGGGGTGTAGTTAAGGTGCTAAAATTCCAGAGATCTGATGTGTAGATGAAGTGAGGCCAAGAGAGAACGGTTTGTGCTCATGGGGATATTTGAAGGATTAAGAAGTCTCTGCGTGATGAAGTCTAGGATGTGGCCATGGGCTGCAGTTGCTGAGGAATTGTCGTTGTACTGGTCACTCTGGAGATGAAGAGGTTGTCCTGACTGTCAACATGGTCTTTTTGTCACCCATAATAACAGAAGACCTGGGGCAAAGAGGCCATGAACCAAGTTCTGAGTGAAAGGAGCTGGATGTGGGAACTGAAGAATACAAACTAGTGTAATTAGATGGTGTGAGACTCAAAGCAACAGGGGTTTTGTTTTTCTAAGGGTGGAAAAGTCACTGCAAGCATGTAGTAAGTGTTTGCTTCTCATCCTTACTCTGAGGGAATGGAGTGTGGGAGAAGGCACAGCTTTTAGGCTGTTGGGAATGTGGTTTAACATCAGTTTGGGATCTGAAAAGGCTGTGATTTTTTTTTCTTATGGTTAATAACTGGCAGATACCAGTCTTTAAGCCCAGTCTTCTGGCTCTGTCTAGAGCATGTTACACTAGCTATTGAAATTTAGAGATAAAGGATAAAAAAAGGCCATGAAACAGTGGGGGCCAAGATGGCAGATTAGAAGCAGCCTGTGTGCGCTGCTCTCATGGAGAAGATGGAAGGTGGCAAGTGGATAACCACCATCAGCTCAGCTCAGACGGAGTGCTGTGAATCAAGAGGGACAGTAGGAGGCACCTGTAGTGAAGTAGAACGAAGAGAGTGGCTTGCTCCGCAGCTAGAAGGTGCACATGGACAAGTGTACATGTGGGGAAGGCACAGAGGGGAAATCCCAGGACACCACACTCCTGTGATCATTGCTAACTTACCTACGGGAGGTACAGCTCTGCTGTTCTCATCTGGGCTGCAAGATAGTAGGGTGTAGACTGGAATTGGTTGGGACAGCTTAGCTGGGACAGATTTCCTCCACATGTCTCTTATCATCCACCAACAAGCCAGCCCAGACCTTCCCAAGGTGATGGCAGAAGCACAAGGGAGCCCTGGAAACACATGGCCTCTTGAAGCCTGGACTCAAAACTTGCATTGTTACTTTGGCCTCATTCTTTTGGTCAAAATGAGACAAAATAGGGAAACTCTTGTGTCAAGGGATGATAAAATATATACAGAGGACATGGATACAGGGAGGGGTTGAGAATGGGGGACAGCAAGTGATACAATTATCACAGAAGCTTGAAGAAAAGCTTTTACTACTGAAAATTAAATAACTCCAAAAGGAAAGTGAATGTTGATGAAGCACCTACGCTTCAGGAGGCTCAGTGGTAAAATGACAAGGAATGCTGACCAAGTTGCCCCAAGTAAAGGATTAGCAATATATGTTAGTTATCGTGGGATTTGAATAGGCGTGGGAGGGTGGCAAGATTTTGGAAATTTACAGCTTTTTTCTCCTCATGAGAAAATTCTGACAGAATTTTAAGAGGGTTTTGGAAACTTAATCCATTCATAAAATGGGGCCATTTGTATTTTCCATATTGCTTAAAATCCCAATTCATAACAAAATATATTATAAAATAAAAGTATTGAACCCCAAGAACACATTGTTTTCAGCTACAATCTAGTTATCAGGTTACATACTCAGGGGGAACTATGGTGGTGGGCATTAGCACATTAGATATTAAAATAGGGAAATTGGGATACAGGAAACTGTATCTCATAGTTTCATTATGGTTGTGTACATGAAATTTTAATCTCTTCATGGTCTTCATCTGTAATGTCTACTCTTCAGGGGTTGGATATTAAGGTCACATGTAATAAAGTACATGAAAGTAGAGTGGGGGGGGTCACGGTGTGTGACACACCTCTTGGGGGTGAGACACTATTATTAGAGGGACTTTACCCAGCAAAAGCAAGCAGTGTAACTTGGTTCTTTGTACCCTCAATGATTCCCCAACAATAAAAATAAATAAATAAAATTTCTTCTTTAAAAAAAAAAATGCATAAAAGTAGCTTGAAGGTTAGAGAGTATTATGAACCAGTAATAAGAAGCAGTTGTTTTTCTAAGAGCCTAGAAAGTGAGCTTGTGGGCTCTGCACCCAAATTTCCTGGTTTTGTCACAGTCTAGCTGTGGGATATTGAGCGGGAGAGTTAATCTTATTGTGCCTCAGTTCCCCGTGTCTGTAAAGGGAGTAAGAATCCTGTCTACCCCGTAGGTGGTGGTGAGTAGTAAGTGGGACGTAGCCTCGGTAAGCCTCTCAGCTTGGTACAGTACCTGGCCCCTTGTAAGTGCTCAGTAAAGATCATTTTTTTTTCTACGATAAATGAAACATAAGTGTAGTTGGTACTTGGCCAATTAAGTGCACACTGATAAACCAAGTGTAAGGCATGTAGCATGTTTTGTGAATTTAAGTATCTGAGTGGAAAAGTTTGAAGAATTGCTTTTGGATTTTTTAGGTCTCAGCTATTTAAATGTAAGAATTATTTTGGAAAAATTTATTAGTCAAGTGTTTATTGTGGACCTGCCACATCTTTATAAATGACATTTATAAATGACCTGGCAAAGAACTTAAGATATGGTCTCTATTCCCAAGATGATCAATGGTCTATATTCCCAAGATGATCATATCTGAAGTGACACCAGTGCTACATGACACAGTGGGAACAGGCTCATGAAAGGAGCTGCCATCCCAACTGCTGGGCCAGTGCTGGTGAGACAGTATCGTTAACCTGATAGCATGACTCAGATGACTCTTCAATGGCTAGCCGCAGCGTGGTGTAGTTACATGCTAACTTACACAGGGATGCAGAGTTAAATTACGATCTTACAAGGTACATTTGTGGTTGAAATGAGACTCTATAGGAGGAGAAGGGGAATTTTGTAGTTAAAGAGCTTCTGTTGAAGACTCTGGAAGGAGATTGTAGGAAAAAAGGCGGCACATACTGTGGTCCACCTTTCAGAACTAATGCACCCTGTATCATTAACAGAGGCGGACACTAGGTCATTTGGGGTGCTGCGGCTCTGCAGTGCCAAAGCTAATGCCATTTTAATCCCAAAGTACATTCCAGCAGTCTGTTTTGCATTGCTATAATAATATCTTCATTAGTAATATCTTTAAAGATTAGGCATTAAGATCAAATGTAATAAAGTATGTGAAAGTAGCTTCGAGGTTATAGAGTATTAGGAACCAGGTAATAAGTAGCAGTAGTTTTCCTAAGAACATAGAAAGTGAGCTCTTGGGCTTTGCAACCAGACTTCCTAGTATGATGCCTGGTTTTGTCACACTCTAGCTGTGCATGTCCAGCAGGATAGTTGGTCTCAATGAATAATATCTGAGGCTGGGTAATTTATAAAGACAATGGTTTTAGTTGGCTCACAGTTCTCCAGGCTGTATAGTGCCAGCCTGAACTCAAGGAGGAGCAGGTGTGAACACGTGGTGAGTGAAGGAGAAAAGGGAGAGGAGGCCCTGCTTTTTTAGACGCCAGCTCTCACTTAAAGTACAGTGAAAACTCACACACTCCTTCAGGGAGGGCACCAAGCCATTCCTGAGGAATCTGCCTCATCTCCCCAACACCTCCCACAGGGCCCCCCCCCTCTTAACATTGGAGATCAAATTTTAATGTGAGATTTGGAGACAACGTGTATCCAAACAACATCACCAGTCTATTTGGTCATTGCAGTCTTTCTTTGTCTCTGAAATTTGTATTTTCAAAGTTTATATAAAATTAATTTTGTTCACCTATTTTCTGTCCAAGTGACGTGGGTTTTTATTTTTATTTTTTTACATTTTGGCAAATGTTATAAGAAAATAATGTTTCTAAAATTTCACTAATTATAATTTAGCCAAATATAGTCTATAAAGGTAGGTGTTGATCTGTATCTTAATATAACATGAAAATAAAGCTTTAATGAACCATTGTATGTAATAGAATGAAGGATCCTGATAATAAGTCAAAGAGGGGAAGGTAGAATCCAACTCTCTCTTTGTACAAACCATAAATGTACTGTATTTTATTTTATTTTGTTTTTTTGAGGCAGAGTCTCACTCTTTTGCTCTCTGTAGAGTGCAGTGGTGTCATAGTTCACAGCAACCTGAAACTCTTGGGCTCAAGTGATTCTCTTGCCTCAGTCTCCCAAGTAGCTGACTACAGGTGCCCATCACAATGCCTGGCTATTTTTTGTTGTAGTTGTCATTGTTGTTTAGCTGGCCCGGGCTGGGCTAGAACCTGCCAGCCTTGGTGTATGTGACTGGCACCTCCACTATGCCACGAGCACGGAGCCTATTTTATTTTATTTTTTTTACAAAAATAAATTCTTAACGTTATCTGGAAGCCAGTTCATTTTCTCTAATTATTCCTGAAATGTTCTTTACAGTAAGTTTGCTCAGTACAGTAACCTGTATTGTATCTGGTTGTTATATTCTCTTTTCATTTAGAAAAATTCTTTAATAACGGCCCTTGTTTACTGTGGACTAGACTTGTAGAATGTCCCATTTTTTTGATTTCCATCATGCTTTCTTCCTGTAGTCATTTACTTTATTCTCTGTATTTTTGAAAGTAGGAAGTTATATCTAAGATTAAGATTAAAATTATTGACAAAATTAAATAATACAGTTTGTGTATTATTTAAAGTTGGTGTGCGATTTTAAATTGCACATGAACTTTATGGACGCCCTGTATATGATGCTGTCCTGTTTGTATTATATGGCTTGTGCCTTACATCAGATATTTATCCTACTTTATGTTTATTTATTTATCCTATTCATGTCCTACCATGAATACCACAAAGGATCAACACAATCATTCCTTTGTTGGGCTCTTCTTCATATGAATGCTCAATCTCACGTCAACCACTCTCCCAATGATTTTATTTCCAATTAACAAAACTGGGCTGAATGAAGCTTTTATGAGGACTGCCTATCAAGAATTTTCTAACTTGTTTTATTTTTAAAAATATGTTAAAGTAACTCAAAAGAAAATCTAAAGCTAAACAGAAAGATGACTTCTTTACCTTTAATTGTTACATTGTGATGCCTTATTTCTTAGAAATTGTGCTTCTATTACTGAAGAAATTAGCCACCTTTTAACCTTATCTCTCCAGCTGAGTGGGGTTGAAGAGAGAATAGGCCTCACCCAGCAAGAACAGAGGCTTATCCTGCAACCCCATGGGTCTCCAGGATCCAGAGACAATACCAACAAAAGGATCTACAAGGTTGAGGGCCCCGGTGGTGATGCTGTGTGTGGCAGGCCCGAAGCATATGGTAAAGTTGTTCACAGAACACACTGCGTGGGAGAAACAGACCTTTTCACAAAAGGGTCTGTAGTATCCACCAAGTTTATGTTGCCATGTGCTCAAGGCCTGTCTTATTAAAGATAAATCAATGTGCTGGTGAGAAATATACTGTTCAGTCTTCCTATTCTTTTCCTGTTTGCTGGTGTTTTATTGTTTAAAAACAATTTGTTACAGTTTAGTGTATGCTTTTAGACATTAAGATGAGAAACACTATAAACAGGTTAAAGTCATTGAGAATAAGGATGAAATGATTGGTACAAGTAAGTAACATGTGTCCCAGATTATAACTGGCAAGATCTTATTTGTGTACTTGATGGTTTTCAAAACTTTTGCAAAATGATAAAGAAGTTGGATGGGAAACTTACTTATTATTCAGAGTTTTAAAGTGTTTAGTTACAAAACTGTCTAGTCAGGGGAAAGAAGGGTAGTAATTCATTCTAACTCATTCTCTTCCTTCAAACATCCAGACTTTGCTCATCAGAAGTTTCATCTATGGTTTTAAATCCAGATTAGAAACTATACACAGCTTTGGGTGTTCTTGTTTTAGAGTGACAGAAATGGGCATGGCATTTCCTTAACCTAAGAATTTTAGTTGTGTAATATTGTAAAATTCTTAATACTAGGCAATATGTCAGTAAATTCTCTGACATGTAATCTTATAAAAGATTCTAGGATGATTCATGCTGTCCTTGCTTCCCCAGATCATGAGTCGTTTCCAGACTTGTATTTGGAAAGCTTTATAAGTTAAGGTGCAGTATTTAGAGTTTGGCACTTAGATATTTCCCTGAAAACTCAACTGGTCTCTGCCAGCAGTGATTGTGAGGACAGGGTTAGGTTTTATTTCTCGGGTGTTCCTGTCGGTGTTTCATTTTGCAGATCTAAAAGGGAGGTTAAAGGCGAGTGCTGAAACAGAAGAATAGCGCTTACAGTTCTAGTTCTTGTGAGATGAAAACCGTTCAGGGACCCCTGGGGGGGGGGGTGTAGTAGGGCTCTGTTCATTTCTGACCATTGGCATCTTGCCATTTTATCTGCACCTTCCCAGTTTTCTGGGAATATTCGTTGTCTCTCTTCACATAGTTACCATTAAAAGTATCCGAATAGGTCGTGTGGCACAGAGGAGAATTTTAAAGATGGTGAGGATTAGAGAGGGATGAACTTGAGGTGCGTGTCCATTTCTTGGCAGAAGGATGTGAAGGCAAGTGTGAGCAAATGTGAACTGCTTTACAGAGCTTCCAAAGATGCCTCGGAAGGATTGTTTTCTTTGTGTGCTTTGTTGACTTTGTTTTTCAAGACAAGGAATCTTTCCTCATGAGAGCAGGATGATTTCATGCCCTGGAGTATGGTAATTGTGGTTAACCGTACAGCTATAATTATAACGCACTAAATTGGCCCAAACCCTAGCTTGAGGTTTTAATGTTTCGCATATTAAATACTTTAGATCTCTTTTAGGAAAAATTTCTGCAGCAATAAAATCATAGCATACTAAACTGTTTTAGTATATTTCTTTTGGACAGAAGATCATTAAATATCTGAATCTTTTTTTTCTGTATTTTTTTTTAACTACTTATGAACTTGTCATTGTGAGTGAAATTTATTTAGTGTCGTTTCCATATAATTTTTTGCATGGATGAATATTTTATGAATTTCTCTTTCATTTCTCCCTTCTGACTCTCTTAGAATCTGCAATCAGTTTTCAAGAGCACATCTGTCACCGTCATGTATATAATTAACACAATGTCTTAGACGGTGTCATCTGAATTACTGAACAGGGATAATGATTGGATAATTTGAGATGTCATGATTGACCTCAGATATTCCTTCTCTGAAGGGTAATAGTACATAATAGTTTTTAAACTGTGGCACCCTTTCAGTTGAAAAGAATTAAAAGAAATATAGCATCTACCTGGATGTTTTTAGTTTAGTTTAGTTTTTTTTTTTTTTTTTTTTGCTCTATTTATTATTTAGCATGCCAGATTTCTACAGTGTTCATTTTCTTCACTCATTTTCCAAATTAGAGTCAGTTTTCTCTGGAATTTGTTGACATCAGAACTGACTTAAAGCATTTTGTTTATGGAATCTGTGCTAGCGTTACAATGAGCCAAACTCCAGGAGAAATAATAAATCAAGCATTTGAGCACCCCTAGATTCAAGACTGTGTTTAACAGTCACAAAAGTTTTTAAGATGTGGTTTGTATCTTTAGTGAACTTATGTTTAAATTGGCAAAATAAAGAAACAGCCTCGATAAGACAAACTAAATCCCTGATTTTTCTATATAAATGTTTTTTGAGAAAAGCCTTGGAAGGAAATGTGGGCAGTGACGTGAGATGATTTAAGGAATGCTGACTCAGATTATCACTCAGTTCTTGGGGTTGCCTTTGGTTTCCTCAGCACCACTGAGCACCACCCTCATGGTTTACTGAGACGTAGGTATTTGGTTGTTAAAAGAATAAACTATGGAGTTACAGTGTTGGGACCATAGTCTGGTTATTTAATCTTCCTGAGTCTGTTTTCTGACCTGCAAAAGAGGTGATAGTAGAAATACCCCAGAAAAGGAAAAAATAAAAAAATCCCTACTCACAGAAGTGTCTAGAGCCTTACTATTCTAGGTGTTGAGCAAATGTTAGCTGTTTACTACTTTAACACTGTTTCTTTGTTAAAGTGCAAGTGTTGACAAAAGTACTTTGTTATTTACTTTTGTTACTCAAGACAGACTGGCATTGTAGGAAATAATTTTCCTATTAAATACTAAGGGAAGAGGGTTGATAAACAGTTCCAGAGTACCTACTGTGTGGCAGGCACTGTGTCAGGTGGTTTAGATATGTTATTTCATTTAGTTCTCAGGACAGATGGAAGGAGTTATAAAATTTTGAGCAAAATGAATTCCTACATCCTAGCTTCCTGTTCATCCATAGAGGCTGAGGGATATTGAATTTCTAGCCATTGGTGTTATAAAAGGGCCCTTGACTCATTCTGATGTAAGAAAGAACATTTCTAACCTAAGAAAGTCATTTGCAGGCCAGGCACGGTGGCTTATGCCTGTAATCATAGCATTCTGTGAGGCCATGGCAGGTGGATTGCTTGAGCTCAGGGGTTGCAGACCAGCTTGAGCAAGAACGAGACCCTATCTCTATAAAATAGCTGGGCATTGTGGGCATGGTAGTAGTTCCCACTACTTGGGAGGCAGAGGGTAGAGGATCACTTGAACCCAAAAGTTTGAGGTTGCTGTGAGCTATGGCACTACAGCACTCTACTAAGTGTACAAAGTGAGACTGTGTCTCAAAAAAAAAAAAAAAGAAAAGAAAAAAAAGAAAGTCATTGGTTTATGACAAGATTTGTGGAAGAAAAGTAGCATGTTTTAGAGCTTTACCGCTGAAGGTTTGGTCGGTAGACCAGCATCACATTACTTGGAAGATTTTAGAAATGTAGACTCTCAGGTTCAACCTCATCTTTCTTGAATCAGACTCTACAAAATCCCCAATTGATTCCTGTGAACCAATTTTAGACTCACTGCTTTAGAAAGCAATACTACAGAATTGTCTGTAGCAATTACCTGAACAATTGTACTAATTATAAATGTTCAGAAAAGAAGAGTGTGAAGCACAACTATAGCCTAGGATGAAGGAGGGAAGGTGAGGGAGAGGGGAGGGGAGGGGGAGGGTTGATGGAGGGTTAGTAGGGGGACCACACCTATGGAGCACATTGCAAGTACAAGTTGGATCTAGCAGGTGTAGAACACAAATGTCTTAATCCTGTAATTGGGTAAATGAGGTGAAAGCTATGTTGATTAGTAGGATGTAAGCACTCCAATTTGTACAAATAATCAACACATGGAATCCCATAATGGCATAAATGTATTTATGATCTATGTACAAATGACTTAATAAAAATAAAGAAAGAAGAAGAGTGTAGCAATTAAGGACTTGTCATTAGAGCCCA
This sequence comes from Loris lydekkerianus, assembly GCA_963574355.1. Taxonomy (NCBI): domain Eukaryota; kingdom Metazoa; phylum Chordata; class Mammalia; order Primates; family Lorisidae; genus Loris; species Loris lydekkerianus. Next base: position 4,239 of record CAUYPK010005408.1, on the reverse strand, counting down.
GCTGCCTGGGTTTAAGTCTCAGCTCTCCTAACAGCTTTGTTGTATGAACTTTGGCATAAGGCTAGCAAAGGGCTGTAACAAGGACAGAGGCTGTCATACATGGTCATTGTTTGGCATAGAGCCTGCCACATGGTTAGCCTTTTGTAAGTTGTTTATTTACTACTAAAGGATCCTATACTACTAAAAGGATCTTAATCCTACTACTTAATCCTACTACTAAAAGGATTTTGTGAAGGCAAAAAAATGGAAACCTAATAAACACATGTATATGTTAAAAAAAAGATCCTGAAGGCTTGGTGCCTGTAGCTCAGTGGCTAGGGCGTCAGCCACATATACTGGAGCTGCTGGGTTTGAACCCAGCCTGGGCCTGCCAAACAACAATGACAACTACAACCAAAAGATAGCTGGGTGTTGTGGCAGGAGCCAGCTACTTGGGAGGTTGAGGCAAGAGAATCACTTAAGCACAAGAGTTTGAGGTTGCTGTGAGTTGTGACACCACAGCACTCTACTGAGGGCCACATAAGACTGTCTCAAAAAAAAAAAAAAAAAAAAAGATCCTAAAGCTGTGTAGTATCGGACACAGCCTGTAAGGATAGACCCACTTAGGTAAAATCAGATGGTGATTTTATTACACCTGCACAGGGGACTGCTGCTGAAAAGAGACAGGCGGCCTGAAGTGGAAGGCAGGTTGACTTTTATACCCTTTTTAGTGCTGTGTGGCAAGTAAGCTAGTACAGAAGCGGAATATTGCAGTTAGCTCTGGGTGGGGTTACAGCTTGAGAAACACAGCTTGAGTAAGTTTCTACTACTGTTTGTTCACCGTGTACTAGTGTTTTTTTTTAAGAACGTGGGGACTTTCTGTGCTTTCTTGTTCTGAAGCTGTTTCTTGGAATCTATGGGAAGGAGGGTTTGGGGGTCTGAGCTTTTGGGAGCTAACAGAGCCATTACTCGGCATCTACCTGGGCTGGGGTTTTGGGAGCTAACAGGTGTACAGCTGGGCGTGGTGACTGCTGCCTGTCATTCCAGCAACTGGAAAGGCTTAGGTAGGAGGATCGTTTTAGGCCAGGAGTTCTAGACCAGCTAGGGCAATGTACCAAAACTTGTTTCTCAGTGGCATGTCGTAGTGTATACTTAGCTACTGGGATGTTGAGGCAGGAGGATTGCTTGAGCCCAGGAGTTCAAGGCTGCAGTATGACTGAGCCACTCTGTTCCAGCTTAGGAGACAGAGACCTTGTCTCTAGAGGAAAAAAATATCCAAGAGTTTTTAATCTTGATTAGATTTAAATGGTTATAAACTATTGCATGATTTGATATATTGAGAAGGAAAAATATGTATGTAATGAAAAGAGTTTCAAGGCTTGGGTTGCAGGTCTGGCTACACCACTGATAGGCTGTATAACTTCGGGAAGTTACTTGAGGCTTCTCTACCTCATCAATAAAATGGAGGTAATGGTGTGTGCCGTGCCTACCTGATCATTTTTAGAGGGTTAATTGAAATAATAAAAATGTATTGTGTGCTGTAAGTCAGCAAGTGGGAATTGATACTGTATGTGGAGCTGGAGCTTAGTTACCTTTGTAAGGCTGGGTATGTGAAAGACAGAACAAAATTCATTTATTTCTATACCATTGTTTTGATAAACAATTTGAAATACAATGGTGAGGAAACCCTAGCGTAAACAATAAGTTGAACAATTGCCTTGTCCCACATGCTTGGTGCTCACTGGTTTTTGGCCCTGCTCTGGTAGTGAATGGTTAGTGCCATTCCTTGTAATGTAGATTGTATTCCCTTCATTAACTCAGTCCCTGTTATGTGCAATCTGTGCTATGAAAACTGGGCTATGGAAGAAACGCCTGAACTTCATAGAATGTTGCCCTACCTGTGGAACTGATGCTGGAAGTATGTACAGTCCATTGTGCGCTCAGTGGCATGTCCAGTTTGGGGCCGACGTTACTTTTCTTTTTAGAAAAGATGTGTTACTTTTCTTCTTGGCCAGGATATTTTTACATTTCGTGGAGAGTTGTAATAAACAGATTAAGTGAGATACCAATCTAGGTAATATTTTTTGGTAAAGCTTTGCAAAAAATGTTGTCAAATGATGAACAGGGTAAATGTTGAAATAAGGGTTTCATTAGAAGGTGAACTATGATAGCATTAAAACGTTGCTCACACTAACAACTGCGGTGGAAACCTCTTATTTTAATGTAATTGATCCAGTCATTTATTGGTACATCAAAAGTCTTACTGAAGGGATCATGAAAATGTGCTTTTTGTTTAGTTTTTTAAAAATGTTTTAGTGATGGGGATCCTGCTGTGTTACCCACGCTAGAGTGTCGTGGCTATACACAGGTACAGTCTAGAGCACAACAGCTTTAAACTCCTGGGCCCAAGCAATCCTCCCTCCTTAGCCTCCCAGGTTCATGCCACCACACCCAGATTACATGTACCATATATACTTGAGTATATACGGTACTTTAATAGTAAATTGTAATTTGAAAAGTAAGTGCACTTTGATTCACCGTATATTCGATGACTATCCAAAGCTTTTTCAGGGTGATCGGTTGAAGGACATACCTGTCTCACGTGAACAATACCCACAATGTAGCGTTCATCATTCCTAGTTTCAGTTCTTTAAAATAAAGGGGGAGATTTTAGATACATATGAAATTAGAGGACAAAATCCGTTTAAGTTTTTATTAAACCTTCTGATCCAAATTTAACATGTCTTGACAACATTTAATTCAATAGCGATTTATTTTAGTATTTATCTTTATGGAGATTTCCCAGATAATTCAAGGTAAGTTCCATTGAATACTTTTTTTCTTTTTTCTTTTTTTTTTTTGAGACACAGTCTCAATATGTCACCCTCAGTAGAGCGCCGTGGCATCACAGATCACAGCAACTTCAGATTCTTGGGCTTAAGTGATTCTCTTGCCTCAGCCTCCCAAGTAGCTGTGACCACAGGCACCCACCGCAATGCCCAGCTTTTTTTGTTGTTGTGGTAGTTGTCATTGTTGTTTAGCAGCCTGGGCCAGGTTCTAACCCACCAGCCCAAGGGGTATGTGGCCAGCACCCCATTGAATACTTTTTTCACTTTTATATTCCTTCAATTTATGTAATGGTTGATTAAATTATATGGCATCTGTAAACACTACTGGTGTAAACAGATTTGGGAAGAAGCAGACTGATTCTGGGTCTGTATTAAGCTCAGCTGCCAGAAGCTATTGTGTTTGGATACCAGAAAGTAGCCTGGAGGTCTGGGTGTTCATTGTGTCCTTCAGCCAGAAGATTTTGCAGAGGGAATGGAGAGCAGCGTGGAGAGAGAAGCAGCAATTTGTATTGTTGCATTTGCTTTGGCATTTGGCTATGAAAAGATGCCTGCAGAAAGGGAGGTATTTGAGGTTTTGGTGCTTTTTTGCTTAACGTTTTGTGAAAACTAACTTAAGGTCATTTGGCAAACATGTGCTATTTCACAGCATAAAAGCTTCTACTCTCATGGGGCAAGAAGCAAGAACACATTCTTCTTTACCACTGTGAACGTTTCTCTCAGTTTTGGAATTTCATTTAATACATAAAATCTGCACTAATTCTGAACTTCAGTAGAAGAAATCCTGGCAGGTTGATTGAGAATGGAAATGAGGCAGTCAGTCCAGTGATGTTCAAAGTGCCACTGACTTAATGTAATAGTCCTTGCAAAACCAAAGAACCCAAATTTTAGACCAAATAAAACTTTACTTTCTGAATTTGCTCATGTTTTTAAATGAACATTATTTTGCCTTATTGTTCAAAGAGCATTTTGACAAAAAATATGACGGAAGTGCGTGAGTACGTATATGATGTACTGACATCTCAAAAACAAACGAGAGCTGGCCACGGTGGCTCATGTCTCCCAGCACTTAGGAGGCTGAGGTGGGTGGATTGCCTGAGCTCACACGTTCGAGACTAGCCTGGTCTAGAGTGAAACCTTCTCGCTAAAAATAGCCAGGCATTGTGGTGGGCACCTGTAGTCCCAGCTACTCCAGAGACTGAAGCAAGAGAATTATTTGAGCCCAAGAATTTGAGGTTGCTGTGAGCTATGATGCCATGACCTTTACCAAGGGGGACAGAGTGAGACTCTGTCTCAAAAAAAAAAAAAAAACAATTGAGGGGTGGGGGGGGGTGGGGGGGGGGGGGGGCGGGGGGGGGGTGGGGGGGGGGGGGGGGGGGCGGGGGGGGGGGGGGGGGCGGGGGGGGGGGGGGGG
>CAUYPK010005407.1:0-96859 GCA_963574355.1 Loris lydekkerianus | reverse complement strand
AGACTTAAAGGGCTGGCAATTTTCCAAATTTGATTAAAACCATCCAACTGGAAAAAAAACTCAACATCCAGCTGTATCATCACCAAGAATGAATGGACTGGTAGGATCACACCTGCGGTGCATCTTGCAAGGATATATGTGAAACTTAGTAAATGTAGAATGTAAATGTCTTGGCACAACAACTAAAAAAACGCCAGGAAGGCTATGTAGACCGGTGTGATGAAAATGTGTCAAACGATTTATGAAACTAGTGTATGAGGCCCCATGATCATATCGATGTGCACAGCTATAATTTAATAAAAAAAAAAAAAAAGAAAAAGAAAAAATCTTAAAATAAGCAGGAGAAAAACATTCAACAAAATCCAGCACCCCTTCATGATAAATGGAGAAGCGAACAAATATTCTCCCTGCAGTTCTGAGTCAACAGCTCACCCTTCCCCCTCTCTGGATATCATATGGACAGCCCCCTACAGAGTCCAGAGTGTTTGGCAAATTCCCTGAAAAGCTTCTGCAAGAGTGTGGGCCACTGGTTTGAGCATTGCAGGTGGGCTGCTGAGCTGACTAGAGGAGGTAGCCAACTGAAAGGAGCCAGTGAGCACTGAGCTGACTGGCACAGGGAGCCGCTAAACAGAACCACAGGCCACTGAGCACAGTGAAGGCTGCTGAAGGAGCCGGGCCGCTGAGTGGTGCAGGCGGGCCGCTGAGTGGTGCAGGCGGACCACTGTTCTGAGCAACGCACTGCTGAGAGGGTTCAGTAGCACTGCAGTTCTACCTTTGGCATGAGGAGGTGTGGTCCCTCCTGGCTCATATTTCCTTTCTTCAGTCCCCTGGAAGATCTTTGTCTGGTGTCTGCGCCTGGACACCTCTGGAGATCTTCTGAACTGGTTTAAGTGGGGGTTGTTCCCACTGCCAATGTGAGTATAATAAGAGCTTCTGGCCAAAACTGTCCACAGATTCTTGTTCTATGCTGGCTGAAGCTGCAGGTTCATTATTTATTTGCCTTTGCGCACACAGGGATTGTTGGAGCAGTGAGGGGCAGAACCAACGGGTCTGTTGGGGGCTTCTCCTCCTCCAACTATCATGAATGAAGGGGAGGGGCACAGCTATTCCCATCTTTGGTAGCCTAAGTTCCAGCTAAATACTGTGACTCACTTGAAAGGGGTAGAGGACAGGTGGGCACTAGGACAGAACCAGGTCATACTATCTTACCAAGCCAGCCCACAGAGACAGGAGCTACATGAGACTGTAGGGGAAGGGCCACAAGCACAAGCTTGAGCTCATTGTTAAAGAGGTGGTTAGTTCCAGTACCAATAGGTCTGTACATTGTTTCCTTAGGGTCCCCAATTGGATTATCTCTTAATAAATACTCAGGAACATCCTTTTCTTTCTTTCTTTCTTTTTTTTTTTTTTTTTTTTGAGATTGAGTCTTAATATGTCAACCTCGGTAGAGTGCGATGTTGTAACAACTCACAGCAACCTCAAACTCTTTGGGCTTAAGTGATTCTCTTGCCTCAGCCTCCCAAGTAGTTGGGATTACAGGAGCCCGCCACAATGCCCGGCTATTTTTGTTGTTGTTGTTGTTGTTGTTGTTGTTGTTGTTGCAGTAGTTGTCACTGTTGTTTAGCAGGCCCAGGCTGGGTTCTAACCCATCAGCCCCGGTGTATATGGCTGGTGTGCCAAGCCAACATCCTTTTATTTCATGAAAAAAAGCATATGTTAAAAAAAAAAAAAAATACTCATGAGAGGAACAGTAGAAGAATTATAGCAACTTGAAAAACCAGAACAGAGCTACTCCTCCAAGAGATATACAGCAGAAAATACCATCTACAGAGAAATTGCTGGAATGTCAGAAATAGAATTCAGAATATGAATGGCAAATAAGATCGTTGCAATGGAGAATATGGAAATAGAAATAAAAAAATAGTCCAAAAGTTGTCTCAAGAACTGGTTAATTTAAAGGCAAAGTTAAAAAAGGATATGGACATAAAGAGGAAGGATACAACAGAGCTTAAAGAACTGAAAGAGGCATTTGAGGAGCTTTGAAACACAGTGGAGACCCTCAGTAACAGAGTAGAACATGGAGAAGAAAAAATTTCAGAAATTAATGGCAAGACTTTTGAACTATCCCAATCAGTCAAAGAGGCAGAAGAAATGAGAATAAAAACAGATTATTCCCTAAGAGAGTTATGGGCTTATTCCAAAAGATCAAACGTCCAAATTAAAGGAATTCCTGAAGGAGAATGGGATGACCCTTAAGGTACAGATGCTCTACTCCAAGACACAGTGGAGAATTTCCCAAACGTTGTGAGACATAGAAATTCAGATAGTAGATAGTTTCAGAACTCCAGCACAACTAAATCCAAAGCATCTCTTAGACACATTATAATTAACTTTGACAGAGTCAATATGAAGAAAATCCTGTAAGCAGCCAACTGTAAGAGAAGCATTAACTACAAAGGGAGAAATATTAGGATGACCACAGGTCTTTCAGCCGAAACTTTTCAAGCCAGAAGAGGTTGGTCATTGGCCTTTAACCCTCTTAACAAACAAAACAACTTTTAGCCCAGGATCCTGTATCCTGGTAAAACAAGTTTCATTTGTGATGGAGAAATCTAATATTTTACTGGTATGTTAATGTTCAGAAAATTTGCCATAACTAGACCAGCTCCACGGGAAGTACTCAGACCTATTCTTCAGAATGATCAACATGATGGTAATCTCCTAAGTAAACACACCCAGAATTTCAAGAACAAAGCAAAGCTTCCACAATGGCACAAGGCATAAAAATAAGCTCTAGACCTCTGAAAAATGAGATGACCAAAACTCCACCATACCTATCATTCATATAAATGGCTTGAATTCCCCTCTAAAGAGATACAGGCTAGCTAACTGGATACAAAAGCCCAAGCCCAATATCTGTTGCCTCCAAGAAACACACCTAATCTCAAAGGAAAAACAAAACTCAGGGTGAAGGGATGGAAAACAATAATCTAGGCAAATGGAAATCAGAAAAAAGCAGGGGTTGCAATCTTATTTGCATACACAACTAGATTTAAATCAACAAAAATAAGGAAAGACAAAGATGTACATTACATGGTGTCAAGGGAAACATACAACATGAAGAGATTATAATTAACATTTACCTAATGCTCGACACATTAAACAAACCCTAAAGGATCTGAACAGTATGATATCTTCCTGAACCATAATAGCTGGAGATTTCAACACCCCTTTAACAGTACTGGATAGATCCTGCAAGCAGAAACTAAACGAAGAAATAATGAACTTAAACACAACCTGAGAACAAATGGAATTAACATACATCTACAGAACCTGTCATCCTAACAAAACTGAATACATGTTCTTCTCATCAGCCCATGGATCATCCTCCAAGATTGATCACATTAGGACACAAATCTAATCTCAATAAATTCAAAAGAATACAAATTATTCCTTGCATCTTCTCAAACCATCATTGACTAAAAGTTGAACTCAACAGCAACAGAAATCTTCATACCCAAATAAAGCCATGGAAACTTAATAACTTTATGCTGAATAATGACAGGTGGGTCAAAGATGAGATTAAGAGGAAAAATCATTAGATTTCTTGAATAAAACAAATAAAGCCACAAGCTATCAAAACAAGCGGGATACTATAAAGGTAGTCCTAAGAGCAAATTTATAGCATTAGATGCCATCATAAAGAGAAAACAGAGACTAAGTCAATAACCTAATGGGCCTTCTCAAGCAGCTTGAAAAGGAAGAACAATCCAATCCCAAACCCAGCAGAAGAAATTACCAAAATCAGAGCAAAATTAAATGAAATTGAAAACAAAACAAACTGGAAGATCAGTGAAACAAAAAGTTGATTCTTTGAAAAAATAAAATTGATAAACCCTTAGCTAGACTAAACAGAAAAGATCTCTAATAACCTCATTGAGAAATAAAAAAGGGGAGTTAATAACAGATACCACAGAAATAGAAGAGATCTTCAACAATTACTACAAAAAACTCTATGCCCAGAAATATGAAAATGTAGAGGAAATGGACCAATACCTGGAATTAGGCCACCTTCCTAAACTCAATCAGAAAGAATTAGAAATTTTGAATAGACCTATATCAAAAGCATTGAAATTGCATCAACAGTACAAAACATTCCAAAAAAGAAAAGCCCTGGACCAGATGGTTTCACACCAGAATTCTAACAAATCTTCAAAGAGGAACTAGTTAGTACCTATATTGCATAACCTATTCCAAAACAGAGAGAAGAAAGGAATCCTCCCCAAACACATTCTATGAAGCAAATATCACCTTGATCCCCAAATAAGGAAGGGCCCAAACCAAAAAAAGAAAACTGTAGGCCAATTATCAATAATGAATACAGCTGCAAAAATATTCAATAAGATCCTAACAAACAGAATACAGAGATATGTCAACAGTTATATATTATGATCAAATAGAATTTATCCCAGATACAAGGTTGGTTCAACATATGCAAATCCATAAATGTAATCCACCACATAAAAAAAAATCAAAAACAAACATCATATGATTCCCTCCATTGATGCAGAAAACACTTTTGACAATATCCAGCATCCTTTTTTAATAAGAACACTTAAGAAAACAGCCTATGGTGGGGCAATTCCTAAATGATTGAGGCCATCTACAACAAACTCACAGCCAATATCATATAACATGCTGTAAAACTGAAAGCATTTCCACTCAGAACTGAAATAGACAAGAATGCCCACTACTGCCACTGCTATTCAAAACAACACTGGAAGTCCCAGTCATTGCCATCAGACAGAGAAGGAAATCCAGAGTATTCAAATGAGGACAGAGGAAGTCAAACTCTCCTTCTTTGCTGATGACATGATCTTATACCTGGAAAACCCCAGGGACTCAACTATAAACCTCTTAGAAGTAATCAAGTAGGGCTGAGCATGGGGCTCATGTCTATAATCTTAGCACTGGGAGGCCAACACAGGTTGACTGCCTGAGCTCAAGAGTTTAAGAACAGCCTGAACAACCTGATCTCTAAAAACAGCTGGGCATTGTGGTGGGCGCCTATAGTCCCAACTACTTGGGAGGCTAAGGCAAGAGGATCACTTGAGCCCAAGAGTTTGAGCTTGCTCTAAACTATAACACCATGGCACACAACGTCAAGCCTCAAAAAAAAAAAAAAAAAAAAAAAAGAAAAAGAAAAAAAAGAAATGATCAAGGAATATAGCAGCGTCTTGGAACATAAAATCAATGCACACAAATCTGTAGCCTTCATATATACCAGTAACAGTCAAGCTGAGAATAAACTTTTTTAGAAAACTTTTTACAGTCGCTCCAAAGAAGATGAAATACCTAACAAAGGACGTGAAAGTTATCGATAAAGAGAACTATGAAATATTAAGAAAAGAAATAGTTAAAGGCGTTTAAAAAATGGAAGAACATACCATGTTCATGGCTAGGAAGAATCACCATCATTAAAATATCCATACTACTCAGCTCAGCACCTGTAGCTCAGTGAGTAGGGTGCCAGCCATGTACACGGAGGCTGGTGGGTTCAAGCCTGGCCCAGGCCTGCTAAACAATGACAAATGAACAAAAAAAAAATAGCTGGGTTTTGTGGCGGGCACATGTAGTCCCAGCTACTCAGGAGGCTGAGGCAAGAGAATCACTTAAGCCCAAGAGTTTGAGGTGGTTGTGAGCTCTGACACCACAGCACTCTACGGAGGACAACATAGTGAGATTCTGTCTCAAAAAACAAAAACAAACAAACAAAAAAACCCTCCAAACTACCCAAAGTGATCTACAGTTTTAATGCAAACCCCATTAAAGCACGAACCTCATACTTTGAAGAACTTGAAAAAATAGTACTTCATTCATATAGAACCAGAAAAAAACCCAAATAGTCAATACAATTCTTAGAAATAAAAACAAATCTGGAGATACCACGTTACCAGACTTCAGGTGATACTACAAATCTGTAGTGATCAAAACAGCATGGTCCTGACATAAAAACAGAGATACCGGTCTAGGGAATAGAATAGAGAATCTAGCGATGAATCTAGCCACATATCACCATTTGATCTTTGATAAACCAAACAAAAGCATGCACCAGGAGAAAAGAATCCCTACGTAATAAACAGTGTTGGAGAACTGGTTAGAGACATGTAGAAGACTGAAACTGGACCCATACCTCACACCTCTCATTAACAAAAATTTACAATCACTGAATAAAGAAGTTAAATTTAAGACATGAAACAATAAAAATTCTAGAAAAGAGTGTGGGGAGAACACTTGACAATACTGGTCTGGGAGAAGATTTTATGAAGAAGATTCCTCCTGGCAATTATAGCAACACAAAAAATAGATAAAATGGATCTGATCAAGCTAAAAAGCTTCTGCACAGCTAAGAGCACTACAACTAAAGCAAACAGACAGCTTTCAAAATGGGAGAAAGATTTGCATGTTACAAATCTGACAAAGGGCTAATGAGTAGAATCTTAGAGCCGGGTGTTGTGGCGGGCACGGGTAGTCCCAGCTACTCAGGAGGCTGAGTAAGCATGCATGTATGCATGTTACAAATCTGACAAAGGGCTAATAAGTAGAATCTACAGGGAATGCAAATTAATCAACAAGGAAAGAGTAAACAACCCCATTTGGATAAGAGACACAAATAGAAACTTCTCTGAAGATGACCAACGAATGGCTAACACATGAAAAAATGTTCATCATCTTTAATCATCAGAGAAATGCAAATCAAAACCACTGAGGTTATCACCTAACTCCAGTCAATTAGTCCACACCACAAAGTCCCAAATCCATAGGTGAGGGTGTGGATGTGAAGAGAAGGGAACACTTCTACGCTGCTTGTGGGATTGCAAACTAATACAACCTTTATGGAAAAAAAGTATGGAGAATTATTAAAGTACTAAAAGTTGAGCTTCCATTTGATCCAGAAATTCCATTACTAGGTATATATCAAGAATAAAAGTCATTTTACCACAAAGACATCTGCACAAGAATGTTTACTGCAGGTCAATTCATAATTGCCAAGTTGTGGAAACAACCCAAGTACCTATCAACCCATGAGGATCAACAAACTGGCATACGGAGTACCCTTCAGCCATAAGAAAAGACGGAGACTTTACATCTTTTATGTTTACCTGGATAGAGTTAAAACACATTCTTCTTAGTAAAGTATCTCAAGGATGGAAAAAAATATCCCATGTACTCTTCATTAATATGAAACCAATATATTGACAACTACATGCACACATCCATGATGAAATACAAATGCAGTCTAGGAAGGTAGAGGGGGAAAAAGGGAGAAGGGAGGGGGGCAGAAGAGAAAAGGGAGGGAAAAGGAGGGAGGGCATTTGGCAGGATCTCACCTAATGTGCACAATGGGGGGTGTTCAGCACGCCCTCTGGGTGAAGGGCTCAACTACAAAGTTGAACCTTATCTTATAATTGAAGATAATGTAACATAAAAACTTGTACCCACATATTAATTTGCAATTTTAAAAAAGCATCAAAACATAAGATAGAAATAATTACATAAATGGGGGGGGTCTCAAAAAAAAAGACAAATTATTACAAGGATAGAGAACAAATAGGCAAATAACTATGAGGCGAAGCAAATTAGCAAAATTTTCGAGTCCGTATAAGTTTGAAATTTTTTGTAATAAAATTTTGAAAGGTGGAGTAAAGGCATTTTCATACATAAAAGCTAAAGGATTTTGTGGCCATTAAACCGGTACTTTAGAAATGTTAAGATGGTTCTTCAAGTAGAAGGAAAATAACACCAGCAAGAAAGTTGGATCCACAAAAAGAATCTACATAAAGGAAAAGAAATATGAGAACTAATATACAAGAATGTTATTCTTGGTTTTTAATTTTTTTTTTTTTTTTTTGAGACAGAGTCTCACTTTATCGTCCTCGGTAGAGTGCTATGGCATCACAGCTCACAGTAACCTCTAATTCCTAGGCATAGGCAATACTCTTTTTTCAGCTTCCCAAGTAGCTGAGAATACAGGTGCCCACCACAACGCCTGGCTATTTTTTTGTTGCAGTTTGGCCCGGACTGGGTTTGAACCCACCACCCTTGGTATATGGGGCCAGCGCCCTACCCACTGAGCCATAGGCGCCGCCCAGTTTTTAAATTTCTTTAAGATAACTGCCCAATTAAAGAAATAGTTACAAACTCTAATGTGGAATTTATAACATACGTAAAAGTAAAATGTAAGATCACAAAATCAAAAAGGATAAGGAAGGGGTAAATGGATGTACACTATTCTAAAATTTTTACATTATACACCAAGAGGAATATTTTTGAAGGTAGACTGAGACAAATTAAAAGTACATATTGCAAATCCTAGAGCAACTACTAAGGGATAGAAAGAGGTATAAGTTAACAGTAGAGACAAAACAAAATTCTAAACACACACACAAAAAACTCCATTTAATTCAAAAGAAAAATAATGAACAAGACAAAGAGAACACAAACAGTGTCTTAAACACAACTGTATTGGTAATTACCAACAAATGTAAACGGACAAAACTTAAAAAGTAAAGATCATAAAAAACTAAAACCAAAATATAACTGCTGCCTCCCCACCCCCAATGCCTTGAGAAGCCAGAGTCTCTGCTCAGTCTCTCCCAGACTAGATCCTTTTCCCAAGATGAATTCCAACAGGTCTTCAAGTGGCATGCTACAAAAAGAAACCCACCGGAACAGGGTTTTTAATAACCAAAATCAAAAGGATACCCTCCTAGCATGGTTTAGGCAAGATTCTCACACTGATAAAGTTACCAGGGAACAACTGGCCAATGAAATTGGTGTTCCAGAATCTAAAATTCAGAGTTGGCTTAAAAACTACAGAATGAAACAACAGAGACAACTAAAGTCAGAATGTTCCTTAGAAAAATATGAAACCCAGAAGCACGACCAGCCTCAGTGCTGCATACCCAAAGGAGCCAAATCAGACCCAGCAGCCATCACAAGAAATCAGACAAGCAAACTGGTTCAAGCCTTAGAGACAAACCCATTCCCTGATACTGCTACCAGGAAGAAACTTGCTAAACAAATATGCCTTCGGGAAACAAGAATTCAGGTATGGTTTCAGAACCACAGATCTCTATGTCATAAGCAGGGCAATAGGGAGGCCATGCTTTTCTCAATAGATGCTCCAAATGGGACACCAGATCAGACTGTTCAGCAGCACCAAATCAACCTGCTCTCTCTCCTAGACAGGACTCATCTGGGTCCCAACGTTGACTTATCTTATGTCGTACACTGGTGGGATGAGATCTGCCAGGCACCGATTGCAGAATGGGACCCTCAAAGGAACACACTGAAATGAACTTGTGGCAGCAGCAGGCACAGCTGATAAGCCATTTCATCCACTCATCCAGGCGCATCAGCAACATGGAAACCCCAAGCCTTTCCAGGCGTCCTCAAACTTTTTAAACAGGGGGCCGGTTCACTGTCCCTCAGACGGTTAGAGGGCCGGACTATAGTTTAAAAAAAAAACCATGAACAAATTCCTATGCACACTGCACATACCTTATTTTGAAGTAAAAAAACAAAACGGGAACAAATACAATCACACCATCTCACACAGTTTGAGGATCCCTGCTTTAGACCACTGGTTCTCAACCTGTGGGTTGTAAACCACAGGAACTGTATAAAGGGCCATGGCACTAGGAAGGTTGTGAACCTCTGCTTTAGACCAACTCCTGTCATCCAGAGATTTTCAGTAAAAGGCACAAACCTTTTCTGAATACTAATCTGCAGCAAGAGGACTCTCCAGGGCCCCACAAACCCCTCATTGCCATTGGAGCCTCTGCTCCAATGCTGCAAGGCTCACCAGAGGCTGAGCTCCAAGAGAAGTGAAGTGTCATTCTCAGCACTATGGTCCAGACCTCCTTCCTTCTGATGGAGATAAAGGATGAATAACAGGACACCCTGTCCTGGAGCAAGACTAATGCAGGAGTAAAGATAAATTACTTGGAGGGGGGGGGTGACACTGTCTGTGGGCAGTGGTTATCTTCTGTGCCCATTTCACCGATTGAAAGATTGTTTCAAAGTCCTACACTGCCCCAGGAAGCACGCAGAGCACTAGGCAGTGTACACATCTGCTGAATCCTTCTGAACAAAAGCATTTTCCTGATAAATATGACCTTCCACCTGTAATCACCACGTCCTCTACAGTCTTGGAAATTTACCAATTCTAATCCAACTGAGGCAAGGAAAAGAGTTCTACAAGACACACAGGTTATTTCTTCCCTTCTGACAAGGTGGGAAGGCAAACTTGAAATTAGTTTGATGTGGAGAAAATGAAGAAAGAAGGAATACTGTATTACCTGATGATATGAGCTTCCCTCCAAGTTCTGAAGGTCTGAATTCAGAACTAGAAACTACTCAGCATCCATAAACAAGAACATGATTAAACACATGAGGATATATTCATAATACTGAGTAATTATTCTTCACTTATAAACGTAGATAAATGTAATTTTTTCCTCTGACCATTTAAAATTTACAAAAAGTTACAGGGAAACCATGGCACCAAGCAATCATTGACGATAGTCTAAGGACGTTAACATTTCCACATTTTTAGGTTTCTTATATAGATTTACATGTGTGTGTAACATAAAATTCCTCACTTTATTATAAATAAAGTGTATGTTAACTAAAAATCTCTGGGGTAATCACTCTTTTTCTCAATCTTCTCCCTTCATTTGAAATTATAACTTCTAAAAACATATACAGAAGGTATATGTGGATTTGTTTACCTTAGTATAATAAAAACATATTTTTGAAAAACAAAAACACAACAAAAGAAAAGATGTAACTGCTATCTAGAAGACATTAAATATAAGAGCCGCAAGCTGAAAGTAAAGGGACAGCAAAAGATATTATATGCAAAAACCAATCATAAGAAAAAAAAGTAGATATGCTAACACCAAAGTACAGTTTACGAAAAGGAATATCATTACTAAAGATAATTAGACAATTCTTAACAGTAAAGGAATCAGCTAATCAAAAAGAGCTAAAAGTCCTGAATGTGAAAGCATCTAAAGACACAGCTTCAAAATATAAGCAGCAAAAATGGACAGAACAGAAGGAAAGATAAAAAATTCAAAATTTTTGTTGAAGATTCCAATACTCTGATTAATAAGCAGTCAGAAAATCAGTGAATATGCAAAAGAAATACATTTACCTATCTGACCAAGAGACTTACATCCTGAAAAGGAAAAGACTGTGCAAAATATTTGAAGCAGCAATCAAAAAATAATGAAACTTCTCAACATTAGTCATCAGAAAAATGTAAATTAAAACCATAATGACACTTCACAGCTATGAGGATAGCAAATGTTTTAAGTTAAAAAAGCAGAAAATAACAAGTGTTAGCAAAGATGTGAAGAAATTATAACCTTTGTTCACTGCTGGTAGGAATGTAAAGCGGAATAACTGCTGAGGAAAACAATATAGCAGTTCCTCAAAACACTAACAAAGGATTACCATATAACACAGCAATACCACTTATAAGTACATAACCAAAGAATTCAAAGCAGGGACTCAAACAGATATTCATACACCAACGTCCATGGCTGCATTACTCACACAGTTAAAAGGTACAAACAGCTTAAATGTCCACCAATGAAGGAATAAAATAAAATGTGGCACATACACACACATTCAACCTTAAAGACTCAAATTTGGATACATGCTACAACCTACATCAACTTTGAGAGCAAGATGTTAAGTGAAATAAGTTGGACACAAAAAGGCAAGTATCACATGATTCCACTTTACATGGGGTGTCCATAAAGTTCCTGTGCAACTTAAAATAGCTATTTTAAACTGCACACAAACTTTATGGCCACCCTATCAGGTACCTGGAATAACCAAATTCATAAATAGAAAGTAAAACAGTGATTACCAGAGGCTGGGTATAAGTAATAATAGTGACTGTTTTATGGTACAAAGTTCAGTTCGGGGAATGAAAACTGACTGAGAAGGATGTCAATGGTAGCACAGTAAGGTGAATGTGCTTTGTGCCACTCAACTGTACACTTAAAAATAGTTAAAATGGTAAAAACTGGCAGTGCTCATAGCTCAGTGGGTAGGGTGCCAGCCACATACACCCAGGCTGGCGGGTTCGCCTGGGCTGGCTAATCAACAACGACAACTGCAACAAAAAATAGCTGGCACTGCGCACGTCTGTAACTCCCAACTACTTGGGAGGCTGAGGCAAGAGAATCGCTTAAGCCCAAGAGTTTGAAGTTGCTGTGAGCTGTAACGCCACAGCACTCTATCAAGGACAACATAGTGCGACTGTCTAAATAAATAAATAAATAAAATGGTAAACACTTCATGTCCATTTTGCCACAATTAAAAAAAAAAAATTGCAACAGGATAACACTACATATTCATCAGAATATATGCAATAAAGACTGAGAATATCAAATGCTGGCAAGAATTTGGAAGAACTGGAAGTTTCCTATACTACTGATGGCAATGTAAAATAGCATAAGCCTTTGGAAAACAGTCTGCCAGTTCCTTAAACATTTAAACATAAACTTACCGTGTAACCCTGTTAATTCCAACTTAAGGTATTTACCCTAGAAAAATGAAAACATTCTGTTCATACAAATACATGCACACAAAGAGTAACTACCCACAATAGCCTACAACTAGAGAAAATGCTCTAAATGATCACCATATAACAAATGAATAAACAAACTATGGGATAGCCATATAGTACTAAAAACAGCAATAACAAATTATTGATAAACACAAAATGAATGAATCTCAAAAACATTTAAAGTGAAAGAAACCAAAGAAGAATATATACTATTATTACATTTTTCCATTATATGCAATTGTAGAACAAGAAAAACTATTAATAATCACTGCTTGCCTGGAGCCAACAGAGAAGAACTACAAAGAGACATGAAAGAGCTTTCTGGAAGTAATTCAAATGTCTTATATATTGACTGTGGCGGCATGTATAGTGCAATCAACTTAATTTCCAATGCAATTCCATTGCATTTCAATCAACTTAATTTTCTGCAAAGTTTAGAAAAGTTAATATAGAAAAAGGTAACATTTTCTGTGGAGAAAAGATCACATAAGTGGTCAAAACAATCAGCTACCAAACGGAAGAAAATGAAGACAGTTACCACTCTCACACATCAAAAATTAAAAGGTAGACATCATTTTCATGCCATATGGCAAACACAATCCAGATCTAAACCATATCATAACCATATCCAAAAATATGCTTAATATATTCACATCTAAATTTATAAATCTAAACCTATAAACTAGTAAAAACATTAAAAGTGCTAGAAGAAAATCATGTTATTTTATATCATCTTTGTAAACATGCCGAAACTCAGAAGCTATAAAAGACTGACAGATTTACCTACATAAAAATTCTAAAATCTCATGATTAGATATTATAATATTAAAAGGTAGCGATGAGACAGTATTTGCAAATTATAATAAAGAATTAAACAATATAAGGGTGTCCACAAAGTTGGTGTGCAATTCACAGTGTAAAACTATTTTAAATCGCACATGAACTTAATGGACGAAGAATGCTTACAAATTAACAAAAATTTAAAAACAAAGAAAATAATAGGATATGGACCCCCAAGAAGGGCAATTATATAGGCTACCTATCTGTAAATATTCCAATATTTATAAAGATTTTCTACATACATAAAACATCAATGAGGTAAATGAGAAGTTCCATATGCTGCTTTAGGGAATGATACTTGCTAAAAATATTTTGTAAAGGTCATTGGCAGAAATCTATCAAACTGTTTAAGTTGGCATAGTCTAATGGCTTAACAATCCTATTTGGAGAAACTACCTTAACAGAAATAATAAGTATCATTATTTGCAAAATCAAAAACTGAAAACAACCTAATTTCTACAACAGAGAAAGGGTTTTATAATATGAATTCTGAAGAGTTAATTCTTAGTTTAGTTCTAAAGACTGATAGAACACACCATATTTATATTCTTTAGTTCTAAAGAGTGACAGAACACATCATATTTATATTCTTTAATTCTAAAGACTGATAAAACACATCATATTTCTATTCTTCCATCTCATGCTTATTCCAGGACAAATGTTCATTAAGGCTCAATTTCCTTTATTTGAAAACCTTTTCTTTTTTTTCTACCTTTTTTAATTTTTAATTTATTTTTTATTTGAGACAGAGTCTTACTCCATTAACCAGGCTATGTAGTGCAGCAGCATAATGCCAGCTTACTGTAGCCTCAAATTCTCTGGCTCAAGCAATCCTCCCACCTCAGCCTCCTAAGTGTCTGGGACCACAAGTGCATACCACCACACTTGATTAATTTTTTATTCTTTTATTTTAAGGAGACAAGGTCTTGCTGTGTTTGCCCAGGCTGGTCTTTTTTTATTTTTTAATTTCAAGTTAACATGAGGTACATATAAATTAGGTCACATAAATTGCTCTTGTAAGGTTAACGTCCAAGTTGTAGTTGTGTCCTTAACCCAGGAAGTGTGCCATATAGCCATGTAATGTACCCATTGGGTGGGAACTTACGCATTCCCTTCTCCTCCTCCCACATTTGAATTTAATTTAGTTTTTCTCTCAAGTGAGCATTTATCTGTTGATCTTCTAGTTTCAAATTGGAACTGAAGGAGTGTGATGCTTATTTTTCCACTCTTGTAATACAATGCTAAGCAGAATATTCTTCAAAGGTGCCCAAGGTTGTTACAAAAGATATAAAATCTGTCCTTTTTATAGCTGAATAATTTTCCACAGTATACATATACCACAATTTAATAATCCATTTGTGTACTAAAGGGCACTTGGGTTGTTTCCACATCTTTGTGATTGTGAATTGTATTGCTATAAACATTCTTAAGCAAATGTCCTTATGATAAACTATCTTTTTTCCTTTGAGATAGATGCCTAGTAATGGGATTGCAGATCAAATAGTAGGTCTACTTTTATTTCTTTGAGGATTCTCCATACTTCTTTCCACACAAGCTGAAATAGACTGCAGTCCCACCAAAAGTGGATGAGTGCTCCCTTCTCTCTGCACCCATGACAGCCATCTGTTCTTTGGAAGACTGTGATGTAGGCCATTCTCTTTGGGATTAGGTAATATCTCAAAGTGGGTTCTGATATGCACTTATCTAATGATTAGGGATAAGCATTTTTTCACTTGTTTGTTGGCTATTCACGTGGCCTGAGAGAAGTTTCTGTTCAACATCATATACTAAGAAAAACAGTCTATGTTTTGCATGGAACTAGGAAAAAATTCACATAGCCAACACAATTCTATGGAATTCAAATAAGTCTAGGGCATCACTTTATCAGACTTCTGGTTATACTACAAGTCTAGTTATCAAAACAACATGGTATTGGCATAAAAACCATCTATGGATTCAAGAGATCTATGGAACAGAACAGAGACCCCAGAGATGAAACCAGCCTTATATGGCCATTTGATCTTTGACAAAGCAAAAAAAATCATGTCCTGGGGAAAAGAATCCCTAACTCAGTAAATTGTGCTGGGAAAACTGGTTAGCCACATGTGAAAAACTGAAGCTGGACACAGACCTTTCACCATTTACAAAACTTAACTCATAAGGAACAAAAGATTTAAATCTAAGAAATGAAACTATAAAAATCCTAGAAGAAAATGTGGGAAAAACTCTTAATCTTACCAACTTAGGGAAAGAATTCATGAACAGTGGCAATTGCGGCAACAACTAAAATAAAAAAAGATCTCATCAAATTAAAAAGTTTCTGTTTAGCTAAGGACATAATCAACAAAGCAGAGCGACAACTCGTAAGAATGGAAGAAGATGTTTTGCTTGCTACAAATTCAACAAAGGGCTAACAACCAGTATCTACAAAGAACTTAAGAAAATCAGTAAGAAGCTGGATGCCCATAGCACAGTGGTTACAGCGCCAGCCACAAACACAGAAGTTGGCAGTTGGAACCCGGCCCAGGCCAGCTAACCAACAATGACAACTGCAACAAAAAATAGCTGGCACTGCGCACGCCTGTAACTCCCAACTACTTGGGAGGCTGAGGCAAGAGAATCGCTTAAGCCCAAGAGTTTGAGGTTGCTGTGAGCTGTGAGACCGTGGCATTCTACCAAGTATCAGTCTCAGACATACTGAGACTCTGTCTCAAAAAAAGAGAAGAGAAGAGAAGAGAAGAGAAGAGAAGAGAAGAGAAGAGAAGAGAAGAGAAGAGAAGAGAAGAGAAGAGAAGAGAAGAGAAGAGAAGATCAGTAAGAAAGAAGCAAACAACTCCTTTGTTATCCCCCATGTTTTCCTGGTGAAATTATTTGTTATCATGTGAACATGGGATGTGATACACAGATTTAATGCAATTGAAAATACTTATTCAACTCCCTTCTATCAGTTGCTCTGGTCAAAACCTTTATTCTTCCTTTTATTTCAATTTCACAACTTGTCTGGTATATTATCAAATCCATGGGCTCTATTTTCAACATGTATCAAGAATTCAATCACTTCTCATCATCCTCTTTGGCATCACTGTCCATGTCAGTCACTTCTTTATGTGTATAAATTAATAGCTTGCTAATCAGTCTCCTGATTCTACCCTTGTCCTCTTTTCAGTTTATGCTCAACACAACCACAGTGAGCTTAATGAAACATAAATCATAGCTTTTTATGCCTCTGATCAAAAACCTCCAGTAGCTTCTAATCTCATTCAAAGGTAAAAATTAAACTTATTATGAACAAATGATCTGTACCATCCATTACCTCTCTGTCTTTTTATTTCCCATCATTTACTTCTCTAAAGCCACACTGGCCACCTGAGAGTTCCTCAAACACATTAGGCAACTCTCCCACTTCAGGGTTTCCACACTTACTACACCCTCTGCCTGAAATGCTATTCCCCAGATATCCTTATGGCTAGCTCCCTCTTCTCCTTCAGTTCTTTAATTTACTGTTTTCAGTGACATTTTCTTTGACTACTATATCCAAAATTTCCCCTCATCCTTTCTACCTCCGAACATTCAACTTCCCCTTCCCTCATCGGTTCTCCTGAGCACTATGTAACAAACACTTTATGTATCTTGTCCATGATCTGTGCCCTTTCAGCCTATTAATGCCATGAGGCAGGAAGCAGGGGTTTAGTACACTGCTACCTCCACCAGCACCTAGAACAATGCATACTACACAGTAGGTAGTCAATAAACATTTATTGAGTGAATAAGGTAGATGTGCATGTAGCCACCTGAAAGATTTCCATAACATACTGTTCAAAAGAAAAATTGCATTAAATACAAACTCAGTAAACAAAAGCCTATGCATAAATAATTAACAATCTGAAAATAAATTTTGAAAAAGTCCATTTGCAATAACATGGAAAAAGTACAATTCTTTTTTTTTTTTTTAAAGTACAATTCTTAGGAATATCTTTTCTTTTTTTTGTGACAGAGTCTCACTATGTCGCCCTCAGCAGTGTTGTGGCGTCACAGCTCACAGCAACCTCAAACTCTTAGACATAAGCTATTCTCTTGCCTCAGCCTCCCAAGCTGGGATTTTTGAGTTTGTAGATTAGTTTCGGGAGTAAGACATCTTTTGATTCATGAGGATGGGATATCTTTCCATTTATTAATAATGTCATCTTTAATTTTTTTCATGTTTTATAGTTTTCAGTGTACAGGTCTTGCTTTTCTTTTGTTATTTACCACATACAGGTGCCTGCCACAACACCTGGCTATTTTTTTGTTGCAGTTGTCATTGCTTAGCTGGACCAGGTGGAGTTTGAACCCACCAGCCTTGCTGTATGTGGCTGGTGCCCTACCCACTGACCTACTGGTGCCAACAGGAATACACTTTTTAAGTAACAAAAGAAA
This sequence comes from Loris lydekkerianus, assembly GCA_963574355.1. Taxonomy (NCBI): domain Eukaryota; kingdom Metazoa; phylum Chordata; class Mammalia; order Primates; family Lorisidae; genus Loris; species Loris lydekkerianus. The sequence continues at coordinate 78,951 of CAUYPK010005407.1, read as the reverse complement.
AGCAAGACCTATACACTGAAAACTATACAACATGAAAAAAATTAAAGATGACATTAATAAATGGAAAGATATCCCATCCTCATGAATCAAAAGATGTCTTACTCCTGAAATAGATCTACAAACTCAAAAATCCCAGCTTGCATTATTTTTGCAAGCTAACTTTAAAAATAATATGAAAATCCAAGGAACAAAGATACCCAAAACAATCTTGGAAAAGAACAAAGGTTGAATATTTACACTTCCTGATTTCAAAACTTACTACAAATCTACGGTAATCAAGTGTGTTACTGGCATGAAAAAAATACATACAGATGAATGGAGAACCACTGAAGAGTGCAGAAATAAATTCTTACGTGTACGGTCAAATGATGCCAGATTAATTCAGAGGAAGGAATAATCTTTTCAACAAATGGTGCTAAGACAACAGACAGCAAGATGTAAAAGAATGAAGGTGGATCCCTACCTCACATCACACACTAAATTTAACTCAAACAGGTAAGAGACGTAAATGTAACAACTAAAACTATAAAACTATTAGGTAAAAACACAAGTTTAACTTTTATGATCTTGTATCAGGCAATAGTTTCTTTGGTAATTAACACCAAAAGCACAAGCAACAGAAGAACAAGAATAGATAAAGCTAACTTCACCAAAAGTAAAAACGTGTGTGCTTCAATGGCAACTATCATGACAGTGAAAAGATCACCCATAAAATGGGGGAAAATATTTGAAAAACATATACTTGACCAGGCACTTGTATGCAGAATTTACTAAAAACCTCCTAAAACCCAAAAACAAAAAAAAGGAGCAAAAAATAGCAAAAATAAACATTTTTCCTAGGAAGATGGGCAATCAGCACATGAAATTATAATTATCATCAAGTCTTTAAGGAAACAGTCATTAAAAAAACCAGATACAGGCTTAGTGCCCGTAACACCAAGGGTGGTGGGTTCAAACCTGGCCTGAGCCAAATAAACGACAACTGCAACAAAAAAAAATAGCCGGGCATTGTGGCAGGCCCCTGTAGTTCCAGCTACTTGAGAGGCTGAGGCAAGAGAACCGCTTAAGCCCAAGAATTAGACGTTGCTGTGAGCTGTGATGCCACAGCACTCTACCGAGGGTGACATATGAGACTCTATCTCAAAAACAAACAAAAAATAAATACAAATAAAAACACAGATACTTTTCAAGAACAGCTAAAATAAAGGACAACTGTTAGCAAGAAGTAGAGAAATCAGAATTCCCATACATTGCTGCTACAATTGCAAAACATTGCAAGTACTTTGGAAAAGATATTAGCACTTAAGATGTTAAATACAGTTACTCTACGACCCTGCAGTTTCAATCCTACTCAAAAGAACTGAATTTTTATGTTCATACAAAAGCTTATATATAGGGGGGGTGCCTGTGGCTCAAAGGGTTAGGGCACCAGCCCCATATACCAGAGGTGGCGGGTTCAAACCCAGCCACAGCCAAAAACTGCAAAAAAAAAGCTTACCATATATACTCGAGTATAAGCCAAAATTTTTCGGCACAAAATTTGTGCTGAAAAACCCAAACTCGGCACAAATTTTGTGCTGAAAAAACTCGTGTTATACTCGAGTATATACAGTATATATAAACCTTCATAATAACCTAAAAGTAAAAATAACCCAAATGTCTATCAACTGATGACTGAACAAACAGTACCTACTATATCCATACAAGGTAGTATTATTCAGCCATAACACAAATGAACTTTGAAAATATCATGCTAAGTAAAAAAAGCCACACACAAAAGGACATATACTATATGACTCCGTTTATATGAAATATCCAGAATAGGCAAAGCCACAGAAACAGAGAGTGTTGGCAGGAATGAAGAGGACCAAAAAATAAGGAATAACTGCTAACATGTATAGGATTTCTTTTAAGGATGATGAAAATGTTCTAAAGTTAATGGTGATGGTTGCACAATTGTGTAGTCCCAGCTACAAGGGAAGTTGAGGTAAGAGAATTGTCTAAGCCCAGGAGTTGGAGGTTGCTGTGAGCTGTGTGACACCACAGCACTCTACCAAGGGCAATAATATGAGACTGTCTCTACAAAAAAAAAAAAAAAAGACCACTGAACTGTATGCTTTAAAAGAGCGAATTTTGTGGTATGTGAATACCATCACAATAAAGCTATTAATAATTTTATAAACTATAAAACATATATTTTTAAATACCCCCAAAAGGAAATATGATATATAATATATACGTACACATGTACATATATACATATATGTATATGTATACATATATGTATATATGTACGTATATGTATCAGTACTTATGTAGCTATCTTATATTTTACATTTGATTGGTATTTTCCTTTCATTTAAACAAATTTAACAACTGTTAAGTTATAGAATTTGCTATGAAGAGGAACCTTTTGATTCTTTATATTTTTCCTCACTCTCAAAAATAACCAATTCTGCACACCAATATTTGACAGCTGGCAAAGGCAACTAACCACAAAATACAAGAGGAAACCATCTGGAAAAGTGAAAATATTAGAATTAGGAACTTTTTTTTTTTTTTGGTTCAAACTTTAACTCATGTTTAATTCAAACCAGAGTGTTTAAATTCACAATGTTTCATCAATCCTGGGTATTCTTCTATTATTTATATGAATACTATCAGTTTTATTAACAAATACTACTTTCAGCATACAAATGCAGACTTTCTAGTTATCAGTAAGTAGTAGATAAGGTATGTTGTTCCCTGAAGCACTAACTTATCAGTGGGTTATTTGCCGTTGTTCCTTTTCTGCCATTTCTTGTTGGCGAATTGTATCTTGTGCTGCTTGCTGCATTTTCTCCAGTTTTTCCAGAGACAAAGATTTTAAGGGTAAAAGTTTGGGTTTACACAGCACCACTGTGGTTACATCTTTGACAGACTACTGCCCTTGTTTTGGAAGAACTTCTCGGAACATTGACTTCATTTCTGCCATATCTGAGTTATTGGAGACAGTCTTTCCTAGAACTTCGTCTTTTTCCTGAAGCTTAGGCATCCAATCCCATATTACCAAGATGACTCAGAGTTCTTGACTGAAGCTTAATAGGAACTTGCAGAGGCGTGGTCAGGAGTTCCATTTTGCTAGAGCTGTGGACTCCGCCCCAAGAGTCCGGGCCCATTCCGGGTTAGGGCCCACCCCGCTGGCTCTGAGGGACTAGGGAGGCTTCGCCCCGCCAGGAACCTCAGAAGGGCGGGCAGGAACTCTCCATGATTTATGGGACTAACCTAACATTTAAAATTGGTCCTGTGCTGGTAAATCTAGAATATATGGTCATACATATACAGGAATAAAACTGAGATCATAATCACTGCACTCTAGAAGAAAACTGAAATCTCTTTCTAAAGTAATCCTTTGGGTTCTTTGAAGATATTTGGAGAAGTAAATAAGTTATGCCTATTTAACTACCAGAATAACTCCAAAGGTAGACTCATGATCTGTCATTATTAAAATGTTAAACACTCAATAAAACACATTAAATACTCGATAAAACATTTACGTTAAGTGTTTTATAATGGGAGAATCTTATCTGAATGTAGATCTGAACTGTCATGTATGGAAGTCCTTTAGAAATTTCCAATCACCAGAATTATTTCAATTACTTTTAACATTCTGGTCAACTACTCTACAATCTGAAACAGAAGCATCCATGGCATATAGTCTCAATGATTTATTATTGCAAAATTTTCCTCTGGATTTTTTCAACACTGTAATTAATTTGAGTCCCACCTTACAGAGTGCCTAACCTAAAACTAAACATAGAATTATGCCAACTTTCAGCCTGCTATGTATGCACACACAAAAAGAAATATAACATAATATAGTGAAAGAACTAAAGGCAGGTGGGTCTTCCTTGAAAGAAACCATGAACATGTATTTTCAGGTTTATTATACTTTATCTGCCTCATTAATTGTAGCACCTAAACTCATAAAACAAAATCTCTGATTTAAGAATAACAATGCACCATTAGTTTTTAACTTAACTTCGAAATGTTTTTCAGAAAATTTAGTACATCTATTTTTAAGTAAACTTGTTAGACCACACTTATGAAATGGTAGAAAACTGATGCTCTAAAAACCAAACACTCTTAAAAAACAAAACACTAAACATATTGACAACATTTATTCTTTTACCAGTGTCTTAGCAAATATTTCAAGATAACCTAGTCATAAATTTTCTTTTGAGCAGTTATCAACTGGAATAACATTTCTAATTAGGGAGGAAAAAAAAAAATAATTCTTGCCTATCGGTATATGAACATTCATTAATTTAGCACTTAAAACTAACTGCCTGAAACTAGGAATAAGAGAGAGACAATAACATTTAGTGTTTTCACAGAATCTTCAATCCAGGAGTAAAGAAATGATTTCATTTCAGTGGAGATAAGTACTACTCATGATTCAAGAACAGCATTAACTACTAAGCAGGATTCAGTAACAGTACAATACAGGGAGGCCCCTAAGTAGTATTTAGGCTGAACACTTAAAAGACAGGTTAAAATTTGTCAGCTATGCTCTAGGAAAACTAAAATGCACTGGCAGAGGGCTTGGTACAAGAAGGTTAGATAACTCAAGAAAGTGAAAACAGGCCAGTATTGCTAGCTGGTACTCATCAAAGAGGAGTAGGTAAGAAGATAAGGCTGAGGAAATAAACAGAATCCTACAGAAGAAGAATTTTAAATATAAGAGAAAACAAAATTGTTATTTGCTCACAATAATCCACAAGGATTAGAAACCATTATTATAAAACTAATAAGAGCTCACCTAACTATTTGAACACAAAACAGTACCAGCAATGATCAAAGGTAATTTTGAAAAAGGTGCTATTTATAACACAAAAAATATCAAATATTTGGGAATAAGTTTAATAAAGTATGTGGCAAAAGACATTTATGAAGAAAACTGCAAGATACTGTAGAACCTAATAAATGGCAAGTTATCTGTATCAATTATCCCCAAATTAATCTACATATTAATGGATTCCAATGCAATGGAATTCCAATCAATATCCCTAAAGGAACTTGATAAATTAGTTTTAAATTACTGTCGAAGAGTGAAAGTCCAAAAAATGCAAAGACAATTTTAACAAAAAAGGGCTGGAGGCTTGGTCTCTCAAGATTTAAAGCTATTATAAATCTTAAATATAAATAAATTAAATGAAAAAGAACAAAGAACCTAAAATCATATGTAAGCATATGGGAGATACTATGTGACATTTTAAAAAATATATATGGTGAAAAATTTAATACTTAAAGTTGGAACAATTCCATATGAAATTCCTTTTCATATGGAAAAAAATGATTACTAACTTCCTTCAGATGGACTTAAATGCAAAACAAACCCTCCACTGTTAGCAGATAATAAAATGGTTATTTCTTTTTTTTTTTTTTTTTGGCAGTTTTTGGCAGGGGCTAGGTTTGAACCCGCCACTTCTATTATATGGGGCCGGTGCCCTACTCCTTTGAGCCACAGGTGCCACCCAAAAAGTGGCACTTTATTTCTTAAAACAAAAAACACAAATCATAAAGAAAAAGACTAACAATTTTGAAATAAAAAACTAAGATTCTATAACACAAAAGAGAATACAAAAACGGGCATGATTTTGTATTTTATTCTTATTCTGATAATGTTTCTCGGCTACAAGATAAAGAAGAAAGGTTGGATGAGATGACCGATCTTCAAGGTCCTTTTACAACAGAAATGTTGTATAATAGCATCTCTTTCAAAAACATTTAATTTATGAAAACATTTAAAATATACAGAAAATAAAATCCATGTCCCTTTAACTTTATCCACCAGTCAGAATAATCAAGTAAATGCAAATTAAAATAAGACACTATTTCACATCTGTCAAATTAGCAACTACCAGTATGTTTAAATCTGACAATTCCAAGGATGGGTGAGAATGCTGTAAACAAAAATGACTACATACTGCTGATAAAGTACACACTGGCAAAGCAGCAACATCTAGTAAAATTATTCATACTTTCTTCCCTAGCAATTTCACTTCTATGTAGGAGATATTCCCGATATTCTCCTACACATAAGACACATACAAAAATGATCCCTGAAGGAAAAAAGGAACTAACTCAAAACATCTATCAATAATGGGATATGTAAACTTTATGTACGTACACAATGGAGGACCATGAAGCAACTGAATAAACAAGATCTATATACATCAACATACATATCTCAAAATCTTAATATGTATTTCAAAAAACCCAAGCTGAAGAAAGATATATAATATAGATCTGTAAAAATTTTAAATACAAAACCAACACCATATATCACTTATGGATACATGTTTATACCGATAGTAAAAGTATAAAATAAAGATGTGAAATGCACTCAAGAACCTCACAACAGTTGGTATTTTAGGTCAGAAAACATAATAGGATTTGGAGGGCTAAGCTTGCTATAAGTGAATATGTTCCTCAAGGATCAAAATTGGCGTAATTTATACTTCTGGGCAGTGGATAAATGATTTCTGCATGTTTCAGATGTTTCATAATTGGGCGGGGAGCAATGGCTCATGCGTGTGATACTAGCACTCTGGGAGGCCAAGACAGGTGGACTGCCTGAGCTCAGGAGTTCCAGACCAGTTTGAGTAACAGTTAAGACCTGGTCTCTACGAAAACTAGGAAAATGAGCCTGGTGTTGTAGTTGGTGCCTATAGTTCCAGCTACTTGGGAGGCAGAGGCAACAAAATCACCTGTGCCAAAGAGTTAGAGGTTACTGCGAGCTATGACGTCATGGCACTGTACTGAGGGTGACAAAAATAAATAAATATAATATAGGCTCGGCACCCGAGCTGAGTGGTTACAGCACCAGCCACATACACTGAAATTGGTGGGTTCTAACCCGGCCCAGGCCAGCTAACCAACAATGACAACTGCAATAAAAAAATAGCTGGGCGTTGTTACAGGAACCTGTAGTCCCAGCTACTTGGGAGGCTGAGGTAAGAGAACCATTTAAGCCCAAGAGAGGTTGCTGTGAGCTGTGACGCTACAGCACTCTACCTAGGGCAACACAGTGAGACTCTATCTCAATAAATAAATAAATTAATAAATGCTTTAATTTAAAATATACATATTTTGTGTATTAGCTTTTTCCCACAACTAATATTATACCAAATGGAATAAAACTGAAAGCTTTTCCACTTAGAACTGGAACCAGACATGATTGTTCCTCTCTATCACCACTACTATTCAACATAATGCTGGAAGTTCTAGACCAGGCATCCTCAAACTTATTAAACAGGGGGCCAATTGACTGTCCCTCAGACTGTTGGAGGGCAGGACTATAATTTAAAAAAAACAAAACTATGACCAAATTCCCATGCACACTGCACATATCTTATTTTGAAGTAAAAAAACAAAATGGGAACAAATACAATCACACGGCTTCATGTGGCCCGCAGGCCACAATTTGAGGACCCTGTTCTAAACAATATAATCAGGCAAAAGAAGGAAATAAAGGGCATCCAAATGGGGGCAAAGGAAGTCAAACTCTCACTCTTTGCTAACAATATGATCTTATAGAGAACCCCAAAGACTCAATCACAAGACTCCTAGAAGTGATCAAAAAATCCAGTAATGTATCACTATACAAAATCAATGTCCACAAATCAGGAGCCTTTGTATATGCCAGTAACAGCCAAGATGAAAAGCTACTCAAGGACACAATTCCCTTCACACTAGCTTCAAAAAAAAAAAAAATGAAATACCTAGAAATATGCCTAACAAAAGGGTGAAGAACCTCTACAAAGAAAATTACAAAATCCTAAGAAAATAACAGAAAATATTAATAAATGGGTAGCTCCCATGGCTCAGGAGGCAGGGCACTACTACATACACCAAGGGTGGTGGGTTCGAACCTGGCCCAGGCCAGCTAAAAAAATGACAACTGCAACCAAAAAAATAGCTGGGCTTTGTGGCAGGCACCTGTAGTTCTAGCTACTTGGGAGGCTGAGGCAAAAAAATTGCTTAAGCCCAAGAGTTTGAGGTTGGTGTGAGCTGTGACACCATAGCACTCTACAGAAGGCAACAGCTGGAGACTGTCTCAAAAAAGAAAAAGAAAAAGAAAACACAAAGAAAGAAAGAAAAAGAAAAAGAAAAAGATATTAACAAATGGAAGAACATACATACCATGCTCATGGCTGGAGAAAATCAACATTGTCAAAATGTCCATACTTCCCAAAGCAAAAGACTATACTTTCAGGGATCATTTCTATAGTTTGTTACTTCCCAAAGCAATCTACAGATTCAATACAATCCCCATTAAAATACCATCATCATACTTTCAAGATTTGGAAAAAATAATTCATTTTGTATGGAACCAGAAAAAAAAATCCCATATAGCCACGGCAATTCTTAGTAATAAAAACAAAGTCAGAGGTATCACCCAACCAGACATTAGACTATTCTACAAAGCCATAGTGATCAAAACAGTATGGTCCTAGCACAAAAAGAGACACATTGACATTTGGACCCAGATCGACAACCAAGAGATGAAAATAACATCTTACAGCCACTTGATCTTTGATTAACGAAACAAGAATATACATTGGGGAAAAGAATCCCTAGTCAATAAATGTCAGGAGAACTGGGTAACCACATGTAAAAGACTGAAACTGGACCCACACATCTCACCACTTACAAAAAGATTTAAACCTAAGGCATGAAACAAAAAAAAATCCTCAAAGATGGGCAGTGCCTGTGGCTCAAAGTAGTAGGGCGCTGGCCCCATACACCATAGGTGGAGGGTTCAACCCTGGCCAAAAACTGCAAAAAAAAAAAAAAAAAAAAAAATCCTCAAAGAAAGTGTCAGGAAAACACTTTAAAGATAGAAACAAGAACAAAAATAAAAAAATGGGGCTTAAACTGAAAAGTTTCTCTACAGCCAAGGAAACAACAATGAAAGCAAATAGTCAATCTTCAGAATGGGAAAAGATATCTGCATATTATGAATCAGACTAAAGCTTGATAACTAGGATCTACAAAGAACTCAAATTAATCAACAACAACAAAAACCCCAAGAATCCCCCCACTCAGCAAGACACATAAATAGAACCTTCTCTAAAGAAGACAGACAAATGGCTAACAAACATGAGGAAATGCTCATTGTCCCTAATCATCAGAGAAATGCAAGTTAAAACCACACTGAGATACCACCTAACCCCAGTGAGAATCACAAGTCTCAAAGCTGCAGATGCTGGTGTGGATATGGAGAGAAGGGAATACTTTTTACACTCCTACCAGGACTACAAACTAATACAATCTTTTAGAAAGGAAGTATGGAGAATCCTCAAAGAACTCAAATTAGACCTCCCACTTGATCCTTCAATACCATTACTAGGCATCCACCCAGAAGAAAAGAAATCCTTTTATTATAAGGACGTTTGCACTAGACTATTTATCACAGCTCAATTTACAATCACCAAATGGCGGAAATAACCTAAATTCCCACCATCCCAGGAATGGATTAACAAGCTGTAGTATATGGAACATATGTATATATGTAGTATATTTCATATACCATGGAATACTATTCAGCCATTAAAAAGATGTAGACTTTACATCTTTTTATTAACCTGGACGAAGGTAGAATACATTCTTAGCAAAGTATCACAAAAATGGAGAAGCAAGAATCCAATGTACTCAATTCTAGTATGAAGGCAGTAGATGAGCTAATACAAGGGGGGGGCAGGAGAATGAGAGAGCAGGGAGAGAGAGAGGGGATGGAGGGACATGGTATATGGCACATTTCTTGGGGGCGGGCCACAATTATAAGATGGACTTTATATAACAAATGCAATCAGTGCAACCTAATTCTCGATACCCTCAATGACTCCCAAACAATAAAAAAAATTAGTTAATTAAATATACATGTATTTTTAAAGAAAAACTGATGCATTAGCATATAATGTCCAAGCTGAAAGTAGCCTTGGGAGAGAGATCATCTAATTCAACTGTCTTACCTCATAAAAGAAGTAAGGAACTGTACCAGAATAAGAATATACAATAAATACTATTTTAGCATGGTAATTTTAGACATATACTAGGTGTCTAAAATGGCACTTAAGGGAATTAGGGCTTGACCATCTAGAGAGATCAGCCCCAATTTCTCAAAATCTGGCATCAACTAGCAATACGGAGAGCGAATACACCCCCCACCAACTGTCCTTGGAATGTCGTGTTAAATTCACCACAAAGGGAGTAAAGTGACCCCTAGTTTTTCCTAGTTCCACTTAAAATTACTTTTACATTCTGAAGCCTAAGAGTATTTCTGATTATATAAAGTTTATCAGCCCACAGAGGTATGTAGGACTGAGAACTAGAATACAGTCCATTCACACAGAACTTACAATGTCTAAACTACACGAGAAACTTTAAATAAGCCAGCAAATATTTACTATTCTCATAGAATCTTCAACCGAAGAATAAAGTTATTTGATTTATTTTGAGATAAGTGATCCACCTAATTCTCTAACTAAGATCCATCTATTTTTAAATTCATCCCCCCATCTTTCATTTAGCCAAAGATGGAATAAGAGAAAAGGGGTCTAGGAGAGGAAGTAGACTGATTGCTACTGACTTAAATAAGACCACAAGATCTTTTTCATTCTTAAGACAATTTGAAAAAGAGTACTCCAAGCAATAAAATTAAAGAAATATATATGATTTGAAATGCAGAAATCTAACTTTATTTGTATAAAAGACTGAAATTAGCTCAATTCTTCTACGTAAATGTTCTTATAGCAATATTACAGTTAACTTTCAAGCATTTCCATTCTGTCAAGTAGAGTGTATTCTTACATGAGTTACCAAACTTGGTCCATTAACCAATAATTTCCTACTTTTCTTCTGTTTTTTAAACATATTTCATATGTTACAGGGATAGCAAAGTGTGTAAGACACTAAATGAGAATGAAGCAGCTTAGGTAATTAGGAAAGCTTTTCATTTCTTACAAACTCTAAATTTAGATTAGCTTAAACAGCATATTTTGTGTTATCAATAAAAGAACATGACATAATTACTTCAGAAAACTAGGGGAAAAAATGTACCAAATTAATCTTTACGTGAACAGGACTTAGCAAGTAGTATACATGCAGTAGCTGCTCTCAAAATATTTTTAATTCCCAAGACAAAAAGTTAAAATATTGAGCAAAGACAAATATTAAATATCCTTATTTATGGCACATTATAAGGAGGTTATCAATGTTGGTACACACACAGAGGCACAACACATAGAATTAAGAAAAAAGTACCAAGATAATTAATAAGCTGGAAATAACCCAGATTTCCCCGACTCATGATTAGCTTTATATAGTAATAGAAAACATTACTTTGCATTTCATCCTTTCCAAAGACCAGCATAATGCTTTACATCAGATCAGACATAGGAAAGAAAGTATTTGTTGGAAGGATGAAGAGAAGAAATTTCTGTAGTGTTATCTACAATCCTAAAAGGATCATCTGAGAAGAAAATTAACAACAGTGAGTTTCAGAGAGGGAGCTAGAGAGCAAGAAAGTGACAAAATGTAACATTTGTCCATCATGAATGGTGCATATGAGGTTGGTTGTTACATCATTCTCTATAGTGTCTGTGTATCTAATTTGAAGGAGATTCAGAGTGTATTCTACATCACAAAATTATAAAAACAAATGAGTTAGGTTGGTGGCTAGTACACAAGGGCAATTCTAAGACCACTTTTTTCACATGAGAGAGGGAAGCTACTGAGACAGAAGTCTGTAAGAAGCTTGAAATATTAAGTCATCAATCCTTCCTTAATACAAGGAGACCAAGTCATTACATGAAAAGAATATGAGTGGAAGCACAGCACTGGCAGCATCTTCATTCAGCCCACAGCTAAGAAATATGAGTGCAATAGTGCTTGTCTTAAATGTGAAAAGCAACTTGTTGGGTGGAAAATATATACAGCAAGCACACATTAAGAACTAGAAAAAAGATACAAGCCTGTATACATAGCGATAGGTCTATTTTTTTTCTTCATGTTTGATTTCTAGAACTTAAAAGGGATCTGTGCTATCCTAACCTCAATTAATCCTGAGAGGTACAGAAGATCACCATCTAGAACACGCTGAATTGAGTCACAGCATTAGACACCACACTGGCCAACCAAAGGTTTTCACGTAAGGAAGACTTTATCCTACTGGTATAATCGAGTATTCAGGGCTAATATACTACCTCTCTACTTTTACTTACACCACAGATGCTGATGTTTATAGTATTACACAGGATCCTCTTCTACGGTCCGCATGTGATGTCTTACTGAACTACAGTAATAATCTTATTCTGTATGGTTCTATGCTCCCAAAATCTCTTTTCCTTTCAGGTCATTCTTATGATTCACTTTGCCATTTATCAAATTAACACAGCAGATCTAGTAGAGCAAATTACAAAAAGGATCTGACTTTGGATCAATACTACTGAATAATGCATCACTATTAAGATCTATTGTTCATGTCAAAGGCAATTAAACATATTTAAGATAAATTCACACTAAAAATTTCCCAAAATAGTGTTTTTAAGAACAGGCTTTTAATATACTTTAAAAATGACATTTGAAAAGCATACGTTTCTGAAACTAAGTCTCGCCTTCATTTGACAGAACAGAAGCTTAAAAGGCTGAATACTTGTTCATGTCCAGCTAAGAAAATAAGACAAGAAGGAAGAGCCCAGATTTTCAGACACCAAAATTAGTACTCCTTCCTCCATTTCAATGGTTCTTAGTGGCTTTTGTTCACATGTTTAGACTCTAAAGCACTTAAAATTTTGTATTTAGAGAGTTCAGTAACAAGGCTTAGAATCAAAGTATTAACTGACTTCCAGACCTCAGTGCAAAAGACAGTATTAAAAATGCTAATTTCATTCTCAGATAGGCCTATAATAAGCTTCCTCTGTAATTATCCATAATAGTATTTACTTGTTATAGATAACTTAGACCAAAGCACTATAAGTGACATTGTTGAAAGTAAATGAAAATGAAAGCTGGCAAAGAAATTCATTTTGTATTAGTAAGTCACTTCATTAAGAATATATTTACATTGCAACTTCAAACATTTAATGATTGAGGACAGTTTCTAGAAGACTAACACTAATAATTCTATTTAATGTAATTTTGCTTCATTTCCTTTATTAGAAGAAACTAAAAATCCATTGGTAGCATCCTGTCAATGTTGCCTTCTATTAATAGTACAGATTCTGAAGTGATTGCCCTTGCTTTAAAAAGGGGGAAAAAAAAAACCCAGTATAGAAAACACTCACCTGTCTCCAAAAAGGAAAACAATGGCTGGCCACACAAATAATAAACACAAATATAGTCTAGAAAGGGAGAGGAAAAAGGCAGAAGAGGGAAGGGGGAAGGAAAGAGGGCATTTAGTGGGATCTCACCTAATGCGCACAATGTAGGGTGTTTGGCACGCCCCCTGGGTGAAGGACTCTACTACAACTTGGAACTTTATCTCGGAAGTGAGAATATAACCTAAAAATTTTTACCCTCATATTAATTTGAAGTGAAAAGCAAACAAACAAACAAAAAAAAAAAGGTGGCAGGGTGATTGAGTGATCACAAAACTACTCCACAAAAGTAGGACAGAATGTGCCCCAATATGTACAGAGTCCTAGAGTTCAAACAGATTCTAGTTCTGCCCCTGCATCTGAATGACTCTAAGAAAATCATTTTAAAGCTTTGCACTTCAATTTCTTTGTGTATAAAATGACAGAGTAACTGGCTCAATCTACTTACTGCCAGAAGACAGAATGATAATCACCACTACAAAAAAGTATTTACAGACAACTACCAGAGAAAATTTTTTTTATTTTATATACATATATACACATACACATAAATACAAACACATTATGTGCAAGATAATAGGTGATAGGTTGGGAAAAAGACATGAAGTATAGATCTGCCAGAGACTTGTATAAAAACAAGGAGTAAAACAGTTAGTTAAATCTTTAGAAGAGAAGCTGGTAGATAGAAGGTATTAAATCCACAGACCTGCCCTAAGATTGGAAGGGCACTGGGAAAATGAAAGGCCATTATGTGCCAGAGTTTCACACAAAAACATGGTATTATGTGGAAAAAGTCATTAGATTATAAGCTTACAAAACATCTCTCTTGTCTTTGTAGGCCCTGTACCTGGCTCAGTTCACGGTACTAGTAAGTTAGCTGACCATTTACTCATTTACCAGTAACTATTATAATTTATATACATACTCTGGTGCTATGATCTGAATGTGTTCTCCAAAACTCCTATGCAAAAACCTAACCTCTAATGTGATAGTATTAGGAGGTGAAGCCTTTGGGCAGCTCTACCCTCATGAATGGGGTTAGTGTCCTTATAAAAGAGACCCTCTATCCTTCCTCAACAGGAGGTTACAGTGAAGACAGCTGTCTATGAATCAGGAAGACATCAAGTTTACCAGCACCTTGATCTTGGAATTCTTAGCCCTCCAAAACTGTGAGAAATAAATTATTGTTGTTTATAAGCCACTCAGTCTATGGCATTTTGTAATAGCAGCCCCAAAAGCCTAAAATGTCTAGAAAACAGTAGGAGCCCTAGGCCTTAAAGAATGAGTTCACAGCTAATGAGAAAGAAAAGAGTCAACATAAAGGATAATACGCTATAGTCCACGACACCAAAGGTGCTTTGAGACCATTTAGAAAAAACTAAACAAAAAGACTACTGAAGTAATATTTATTGAATACCTACAGGTAGGCATTTTATATACTTTTAATCCTCACAACTGAGAATTCAAAGCAGGGTCTAATTCCAAAGCTATCTCCACTATACATGTACCTTCCATGTTGTCTCTGATTACCTTTACCCTTGGCCATGATGGGGAACTCAAAACCAGCCAAAATTGTTGTCTTGACCCATCATGAAAAGAGCACCTACTACTTTATTCAAGTATCTTACTTGGAAGATCACTTTTGAAAACGTGTTCTTCATTCATAAAAATCTGAAAATTAATTGTTTAACAACTGCATATATACTTAATGTATTGTTTTTACATTTCAACATATACAATTACAGGTCTAAATAAAAAGGATGCAACATGACAGAAGAACATAACCAATAATCAAAAACTGACATTTGGAATCATTTCCACTGCTTGGGCTGAAATTTTTAGCTATGACCTATAGTTTGGGATCATTCCACTGACTGATATTGAGTGGAATAGTAAATTATTACAAATTTTTTTGGAGAGGAGAAAGGAAATTGACATAGAAATGATATAAAATTGAAGAAACACAACCAATTAAATGTTACATGTCAAAGACTCTGTAGGCACCCAATAAATCTTGTTTAAAAGGATAGACAAGTAGAATGAGAATGTTTTCCTCACACCTCTAACTATGAAGTACCTTTACTTACAGAGGTATTTTTTAAGCCATGAAAAATGGAAAGAAAAAAAAAGACAGTAGAATTAAGGAAAAAATAAACCAGCTTACAAAATCCCTGAAAAGAAATCAGAACACAGTATTTTATATCTCTGTACAGTTAAATGGGTGCAGGGGAAGGGATGGACAAGGGCAATGTCCAGAGGATGGTGTACAAACTACAGAGCAAACTAAAGCTAGCTTATAAATATTGACACAATAAGGCTTCCACAGCTTACAATTTAATTTTGCTAATAAAGATTACAAGTTATTTCTTTGTGTTCTGTTCTTGTATTCCTTCTACATATATTAGAAATACATAAAGACTACAAATTATTTCTTGAAGTTATTTCAGTGAGAGTGAGGCTTATTCAGGTTTCTTTCTAAGACTCCTGGTCATCCTTAGGTCCTAGCAGCAGCAGCACTGATACTGTATTCATTTACTAAAAATGTGATAACCAGTTTAGATTTAAAAGCAGGATCTAATTACAAAACTAATTCCACTATACATACCACAACAAAAATTTGTTCTCTCTCCTAAAAATTCTACATTTTACATGAGTTAGCAAATAATCTCTTAAGTATTACTAGTCAGAGGTCTGAGGAAACACTTCTCATCCCACGTGTCCAATTTATTCAACAAAATTTACTGGGTCCCTATGTGTCTTTGACATGTAACTTTTAGCAGTTCTACTTCTTAAACCTTAGGTCACCTCTCCTGCAAACCCCTTCCCTCTCCAAAAGTTGTGGGATAATTTGCTGCTTCTCCCCAATACTGCAAGCAGTGGAATGATCCAAAATTATGAGTCATGTCCATATTCCCTTCTAATTGAGAGTAACTTTGGACTGTAAATCCCATATGCTATTAGTTTACATTTTCAACAGCATTCTAACCACTTAATAAATATAACCCCCAAACAAATTTTGTACTATTTCTATTTTAACATACCTGCAGGAATTCAAGAAAAATTTAATAAATTATCTTCCAAGAACTCTAAGCAGAATGTATATTTAAATTTTTTTGAATCTTACGAATATTTGGTACATTCAATTCTGACTTTACCAACAAAAGCCTTTGCACGGAATGGGTCCTTTCATTTTCTCAAGTGAAAAGGGAGAAAAAAGGCCAACTGCTTGTATGCAAGTGTGCATTTAGCACAGCAGTCCATGGCAAACCCAGTAACTCACTTTCAACTTCAGAAATCCCGGTGACCAGCAACACAAGAGTTATCTGTGAACATAATCCTTGGGCTTGACATACCACTTCATCCGCTCTCTCTTTCCATCGAACCACCCCCAGAACCCCAACCCACCAAGCACATGGCTAAATATGTCTTCCCCGAGAGAGCTAAAAACCTCGAAGAAGCCGAGAAAGAGCTCCCCTTTAGAAGAGAAGGCCTGTCCTTCCCAGCCTGAAGCCCGGTCAGGCTCGGCGAGCCTCGCTCCAAGGACGCCCAATTCTCGACGCCCTGCACGTTCCGCCCCGCCCCGGGCCCGCTCGCGTCCTCCCGGGCAACAAAACCCTCCCTCCAGAGCTCAGCCAGGACTGACAGTTACGGCTGCAGCAGCCGCTGCCACCAGGGGCCTACTGCTGGCACCAGCCCCTACAGACACGCGCCCCCAAACACTCGCTACAGCGGTGGGAGTGGGGGCGGGGGACCAGGTGCCTACCCTCGCCGGCGTGGGCCCCCGAAGGGTGACGGGGTGACGGGGACACCGAGGGGACGGAGGGGAGCAAGCGCCGCTAGCCCAGGCCGCGTCCGCGACAACACTGACCTGTCGTCGCCCCCGCGCCTGGGCTGCGGCCCTCGCAGCGGCGGCCGCCTCAGTGGTCGTTGTCGCCCTCGCCCGCCGCCTCCGCCCGCCACCTCCTCGTTCCCTTTCGCTGCCGCCACCGCCGGGGCTCATGCGGGACCCGCGCTTCCTTCTCCGGAAACCGATGTCGGGAAAGGGGGCGCCGGGGCCACCAAAATCCCGACGTTTGTCGCCAGTAGCCGCTGCCTGACCACACTGGGGGGCTGCAGGGCCCTCCTGGCAGGGGCTATAGGCCGCGAGCTATTCCGAGGAGGAGCCACGGGAGGCGCCGCCGCCAGCAGCCGAGAACGCCGGGTCGGCAGAGGTGAAGCGTAAGTAGGCGGCGGATGGCTACGCGGCGGCGGAGCGCGCGAGCAAGAGAAGGCTGGTGTGTCGGGTTCTGGCGAAGGAGAAAAAGCTCTGTCGTATCCCCTAGTCACCCCGAGCCCAGCGCCACCATCTTGGGAGAAACACGGATCTCGCGGCAGGGGCGCAAGACGGGAGGACTGGCTGGGCGGGCCGAGTATCCCGACAGGCAATGCGCGCCGCCCGGCCGGGCGAGAGCTCCAGGTCCTGACGCGGGGACGTGGGGCGGGGCCAAGGCGCGCGCGGGCGGGCTCTGCGCTCGGCCCCTCCTTCCCCCGCCGGCTCCGTCCCCCTCCTGCTTGCCGTCGCCGCCCGCGCAGGGGCCACAGGGAAGAGGGGGGTGGTCCGCGGTTCCGCGGAGTCGGAACCAGGGTCGGTCGCCATCTTGGGACTGGATCGAAGGGGTAATACCTCTTTCTAGTCTCGGCTGTTAGTGATCCCCGTGAAAACCTGGGGTACGCTCCCTCTTACAGCCTCCCAGAAGGGTTAAGTAGTTCTTCGTCTACCCGACCGAGGGACGCCTCCAATTTTATTTGGGGATGAATCGGCGGCAAAAGTTGACCCCGGCGTCCCTTATAGCCCCCAGCCCCGAGGCGGGGCCGAAGCCTTGTCACTAGGTCTCCGACCCCAAACCGGTTCCACCTGGAGCTGTCCTCGTAGACTTTGCAGGGATGGCCCGATAGTGCGGGCCAGCTGTCAGGGGACCAAGGTCAGCTACTTAGGCTTCTTGCCAACTCAGGATTTGTCACTGTTTTACCAGAGACTAGAAGGTAAAAGTTCTTCTACTGCAGTGGCCCCGTTATCTAGGTTATCGATTCGGGTTGACCCCAGTTAGATTTGCTAATTTTGATCTTTATGATAGCTGAACCCATTTAGAGGCATGCGTCATATTCAGTGTCAGGGTCACCATTTTATTTAAAAGTGTTTCATCTTTTTGCTTTACAACACTTGCCAGCAGAGTTGTAAGAGAATCACAACCAGTTCATATAGTTTTATGGCTTGCGACTTTGCTGATAAGCCCTTAGAATACTACATGAAGCCCCAGTCTTCTAGTACTTAAATTCTTCATACCCACAACCATACATTGCAGGTGTATTTTTGAACTGTCGTTCTTAGAGCATTTTTTTACGTAGTCACAATTGTAACAACTATATATTTAAAAAAAAAAAAAATAGCCAGTTATAAAAAGAACAAGCTAGAAGAGTTTTTTTTCTAGGTCAACTGATGATAAATGACAGTATTAAGCTTGGTTTGATTTTAAGATGTTTTAACTCAACTCCTTATTCATTTTTCATTTCCTCCATTACAGAGCCTCATTTGGAAATTATTTGCTGTTATATTTTATGGAAAGGACTAGCTAGAATTGTAATTGTTTAAGGATGTATCTTCACATACTACCACATACCAAAATAGACAACCGAGAATGAAAATCTTTAAAGAGTTTGTTGTTAGAATAACTAAGGCAAACTATCAGTACCAAATAAGAATAGCATGTGAAGATACTTTTAGCCATGCTACTTAAGTACAAATTGTCTGAATGAAATGCAATTTTGTAATAGCCTGGTGTATCAAAATGTGGCACAAATCCCTGAGTCTCAAAAAGATTAAAGAAGGAAGGGAAATAAATCTGTTCTGGATGTCAGAATGACCATCCAGTGTTTCACTAAGATCAAGGAGGATTCTAATTCCTCCTAGGAATATGGAGAACTTATTCATATCCCTTTTAGTTCATTAATGTTAAATATGTATATTTATGCATGATGTTAGTGTGAGACTTGATTCAGGAACCCACTGTGCTCTTTGCTTTATCTATTTTCAAATTTAGAAATACTTTCTAGTAAAAATTGCCTCCCTGAATATTATCAGGAATCTTTAGAATATTTGTAGTGTTCCACTTCTATATACATTAGTCTATGTGAAAAATTATTTTCTCCCATATTTTTCTTCAAGTATATTTTCCCAGAAAAATGACTTAGTATCAACTAAGTGAATAATAAATTGTTTAAACTTTTTCTACTCAAGATGAGACCCAGTAGTTTCTAAAAATTTTCTCATTTCAGGTGTAGAACAGTTTACTTTTATAAAGATATGCATTAATGTCTTGAATAAACTTTGAGCTTTTATTTACCCAGAACTATTTATGTGCCAGGCCTTGAGAAACAATCAACAGTTCCAATCCCTGCTCTCAAGAATTTGCAGTTGAAGAGGAGGTCATACCTGTTAAGACTGGACACTTTTTCAGAGTAACACAACATTTCAGTGATTATGGGGTGGTACCTCCTACTAAATATCTGACAGTACACGCTTTTTTTTTTTTTTTTTAATGACTTTTATCCTAAATAGCTAATGAAGGTTTTTTGTGGGGGAAGCAGGGATGTTTGTTGCTCAAGATTTCTTGTTGACCTGAGTCACAACAGATGAATCAAAATATAAAAACAATTTTTATTACCTAGCATACCCCATGGTCAGAAATAAACCATGAACATGGCAGAGGAAAAAAATCAGATATGGTGGGGTAAAAATCATTGCTGCAATTTTCAAGCTGCACCAAAATGTTAGACACTCAACTATTGAAAGACTCTAAGCTTTCAGTATATGAATAGTTTTCAGTATTTAAGAAGTACTTTCGAAGAACAGCTCCATGAAGAACACTGTCTGGCATATGAAAACTGCTCTGTAAATACTGTTTAGTAGTAGTGCCAGTATTAGTGTTATTTGTATCATTATTTAGCATTACACACAGCAAACATGAACTTTTTCATACGCCATCCTTATTCTTACAAAATTTGTCTAAATTTGCATTGCTCTTGACCTGTCTTACATCCTTCCCCTCTTTACAGCTAATTGTTTTTGGTGGGGATGTTGTTTGCCCCAAGACTTACTCCTTCGATTGTTCCTTATCCCATTCATAAATTCTCTATTGACTTTGTTTCTCCTTTTAAAGAGTTACCTGTGTACAGATGGTCATTTCCTTCTATGTCCCTCTTCAACTGCTGAAATGTAGCATCTGCCTCCATTTTGCTACATGCACTGCTTGTATCAGTGTCACTATGGCATAATGGCCAAATTCAAAAGTTGTTTCTCAGTTTTCATAGTATCTGATGTCTGGTGCAGCCTTCCACACTGCTAACTATTCCCTCCTAGAAACTGTGCTCTTGGTTAAGTCCAGCCTTGTTCTTCAGTTCTCTTGGCCATAAGAGTCTCACTGAGAGCCTGATGGACCCCTGACAGGTAGCCACAGCACCCTAGCAATGGATAAGATAAAATAAGAATGTGGCCATCTGCGTTGCCTCTGACAGATCTTGCCTAAAAGGGGAGAATTTTAAACTAAAAATCTTAAGGCTCCCCACCACTGGCTGGCTGAACGGGTTCCCCTTTTGCCCAAGGGGATACCCCATAACTAAGTTGGTGGTCTTGAGAAAGTAAATAAGAAATGCCTGAGAAAGTAAATCAGAAATGCCTCATCCTGCCCTCCTCCCTTCTTAGAGACATCCTTGGTAACTCCTTAACAGGCCTAAGGCTATTCAAGAGAAACCTCCAAATGCTCAATTTAAATAACAAATATATGGCCTGCAGCTTGTATCTGATTAGCTGATTAGCAGAACACACTCTTGTCTTGTAACTTAAAAAAAAAAAACAAAACAAAAGCCTTTATACAAAGTTTTATTTCTTTAAACAATTACAAATCAAAGAATCTTGAAACCCACCTACAATCTGTGAGCACCACCCCCCACAACTTCATCCCACCCCAACCTTAAGATGCTCACCTTTTCAGGCCAAACCAAAGTAGCCTTCCAAGTATTGATTTACAATTCCTGTCTCCCTAAAATGCATAAAATTAAACTGTAACCTAACCACTACTAATTCACTTGCCCAAGACTTCTTGGGTGTGGTTTCTGACCATGGTCCTCAAATTTGGCTCATAATAAACCTCTTTAAATTAAAAAAAAAAAAAAAAAAAAGGAAAAAAGGATATTGAACCAGACAGGCAAAAAGTCCTCTTAAATCTAAACCTCTGACTTGGGCACTAATTTCACTTATAGCACCTATATCCAAAACAACGTAAGAGATCATTGGAGCAAAACCCTGGAAGTCCTATCAAATCATGCACGGACCTTGGTCATTTCTATCTCTTTGTGCCTCCTTAACCCATCTGGAGAGTAGGTGGGAAAGGGAAGCATTTCTTTGAACACCAGCTGCTGCTGCTGCTAATCTGAGCTGTTCTGAATAAAACAGTTCCAGTCAAATCAATGAAGCAGCCCTTAGAAATTTCTCCTGACAGGTGCATCATTTGAGTTCTTTGAAATCATTCATTCGGCATCTGTATCTCTAATACCATTTTAAATACATATATAAATTATAAAAAGGATTGTAATAAAAATTTTTAAATCTAAGGAATTGCATTGGTTAAATGAAAATATTAAAGGTGGTGCAATTGAGTATACTTACTGTTTTTCTTCATGATCTCTCAATTAAAAACATTTGGCTAGGGAAGAATTATGAATATTACTTGTAACTAACTGATAAACTGGTAAATACCTTTTTTTTTCTTTTCTTTTTTTTTTTTACTATTGCTTGGCACAGAATACAAAATTCTGTTAGCAAGATGATAAATTTTACTCTGTGGACTCTATATTGCTTCAAACAGAATTTTATACTTAAGGCTTGCCTTTTAAATTTTTTGTTTTTATTTTATTTTTTAACATTAACTAGCATAGTGTGGAAAGATTAAGATTTTTAAAGATACTGTTATGAATAATATCTGTATTATTCATGACAAAATGCCTTATATTGCTTTTTTAAGTTCCTGCTAAGCATAGTACTGATATCACCTATATTTCAGTACTTAACACAAAGTTTCTGAAATGATAGTGTATTTCCATACACTGAATTAGCACTCATTAGACACCACTTGTTTGAATAAATCTCATTCTTACAACAATCTTGGCTTTTATATATTTTGTGGATTAGCAAATTGAATTTAGACTAGGTAAGCAACTTTCTCCCATCCCACTGCTATAAACTAGGATAGGTAGGCTTAAACCCAGGTTTGTGTGTCTATTTGTGCATTCTTATAGCAAGTTGCTTTCCCAAAACACAAAAATAAATTTTTTTAATTTTTAAAATGTTTTGTCAAAATGTTTTTTCTCTTTTTTTTTTGTAGAGACAAGAGTCTCACTTTATTGCTCTCAGTAGAGGGCTGTGGTGTCACTCAGCTCACAGCAACCTTCAACACCTGGGTTTAGATGATTCTCTTGCCTCAGCCTCCCGAGTAGCTGGGACCACAGGTGCCCGCCACAATGCCCAGCAATTTTTTGCTGCAGTTTGGCGGGGGGCTGGGTTTGAACCCGCCACCTTCGGTATGTGGGGCCGGTGCCCTACCCACTGAGCAGAAGGCACCACCCCATCAAAATGTTTTCTCAATCATTCAACAATCCTTTTTATTCCTTCTTCATAGCAGTATTATGCCATGACAATATTCTCAAATTGTTACCCCAAAAGAAAGCTCATTTTCCACAATGTTCAGTTCAATAATGGGTGTCTGGGGAACCCCAGCTAACCTGATCTGCCATCACTTCTTCCCAGAACTCCGTCTTGGTTGTGTGATGTTGGGCTAAGTCCTTAACTTCTTTAAGTCTCAATTTCTTCATTTGTAAAGAGGATGGTAAAAGAGGTAATGTGTTGTAAAGGACTTGACTCAGTGCTTGGAACATAGTAGTAAGTGCTCAATAAATGTTAATGAACGGATGGATGAAATTGTCTTAGGTTTGAGTTTCCCTAAGAAACAGATCCTGAGATGATGATTTGTGTGCAAGTAATTTATTTGGAGATGAACCCAAGACACATTTGATCTATTCTAAAACACACATAAATTACCAGTAATGCTGTCTACTAAATAAAAGTTCAAGATATCTTTGTAGTTCTTTTTGTCCTTAAGCTAAATTCCCCTAAAGATATTCAACATATTGTGTTCAGAAGTTTTCTGACTTAATTCTTATTAGTTTGATATAGTGTATAGTTAGGTTTATATGTTTCTGTCTATGAAAATGTTGGAGCGTGATTCTCTCATCCCTGTTAATTTAATTTTAGTTTTGAAAATGTAAAACATTTTGGTGTTTCAAGCATCAAAACTACATAAAAAGATATACTCAGAAAGGTTTTACTCTCTCTTCCCTTCAACTTCATTCTCATCTCTTTTATTCTTTTAGTTTTTTTCTGTTTCTTTTTGCAAAAAAATAAGCCTATAAACACACACACTCAAACAAATATACATATATTAACGTGCATATATATTATTTGTTATAATTATTTTCTCATATTTCCTGAGATTTTTTTTTAATGTCTAATAGTTTTACTAGGATGCAATTTGAAGATGAATATTTAGAGTCAGTTTTCAAAGTTCACAATGAGGGTTTTGTCAACGTTTTCAACATACTGATTCAAGTATTTTTTTTTTCTATATTGTTTTCTTGGAATTTAGTCCTAAGATCCCGTGGGCCAAGCAGCAATCCATCATGAAGAGTGGAGATGCTACATGGTGCATCCAGGATCGTTTTGAGTGGGTCCAAAGGTCACAAATAAACTGAAAGTACAACTGTTTCTCCTCCCCATATGATTCATCACTGTTGCCTCTCCCTTAACTCACATCTTTGTCCCAATGAAGTAAGTATTCCTTATGACCAGTTAATAAAGATTTCCAAACTTATGTGTTCTGTCTATGGGAGAAAGGATGCCATATATTTTTCCTCTATTTTGTAAAATTACATCTCTGCCTCACAAAGTTGATTCTAGTTGTAGTAACTGTTCTTCAGTAGGCCATTTCACTATTGTATGAGGCCAGCTGCTTCTGTTGATGTTAACATCAATGAATCCCTTGGTTATCAATCGATTATCTTCCTTTGCTGTAAATTCAATTCCTTGGTCAGAAGCAATATTGGGTGGGAGACATTGTCAGTGAATAAGACCTATAGTAGCCAACAGATAGTGGTACTTGCAGAAACATGGTGGGTAGAGAAGGCAAATATTAAAAATAAGTATCAATTTCAATGAGGACAAATTATTCTTCCTTTCATGAAGTAGAGGCTCTACTGGGACCTCTATAATCAGCCTATAATCTATAACCAGATAATTTTTCGTGTGTTATATCTACTGGAAAATTGCTCACTTAGCAAAAGTAAGAGACCAACCTTGATGAGGGAAGTCCATATTGTTGAACCAATGCATTTTCTCATTATCTGTCACTTTCATTGCTTTGTTCACATCATTAAGCAATCAATGGGGTAAGTGGCCAAATAATTGACATCTACTAAATTGGCATTGTGGCTACCTGATTAATGAACATCTTCTCTGTGGTGAGTACTTGTGGCCTGCAATAACAGATACTTGGTTTCCTCTCAAGACGTTTACCAGAGTTTGAATCTGCATGAGGTAGATAAATAGCTAAGTTCACAAAGGGCCAAACTTCCAGGTTTGAGAAGATAGAAATTTTTCATTCGCTTACTCAGAAGCCTGGGAGGATCAGCAATGATTAGAATGTTTTAAACAGAGAGAGAAATGAAAAGATTAACTAAGTTCATGAAAAGTTGGGAGTTTTCAAAATAGAATTGAAACTATAAAAGGAATAATTTCAATAGAAACTTAGAACTCTAAAATATAATTAAATGGATATTCTAGAAATGAAAAATATGTCTAAAATTAAGAATTAATTGGATGGATTGGCAGTAAGCCAGAAGGCAAGAACAATGAATTTCAAAACAGGCCACTGCAGAATATCCAAACCAAAGCTCCCAGTGGAGGGAAAGTGTGGGAAGAAACATGAGAGCATAAAAGATACATAAAATAAATTACCTAAACTGTCAGATGATATGATGTCTGTGTGATGTGAAGTCCAGTAGAAAAAGGAGGGGAAAATGGGGCAGAAGGAATATTTGAAAATGCAATAGTGACAATTTTATCAAACTATTGAAAGTTGTCAACCCACAAATTAAGGATTAGTGAACTTCAAGCAGAATAAATACCAAGAAAACCTCACTGAAGTGCATCATAGTTAAACTTATAAAAACCAAAGATAAGGAGATGACTCTAAAAGTAGTCAGAGAAGTGAGATACATAACCTTAAAGAGGCCAACAATAAGATTCATAACTTTCTATTCAGAAATTAGGATGCCAGGGACAATAGAATGACATCTTTGAAAAATGAAAGAGAAAAAGCAGCCAGCCTAGAATTCTTCACTCACAGAAAATATCCTTCATAAAGGATTGTAAATTAAAAACCTTACAGACAACAAAGGTGAAAATAGTCATGGCCAACAGATTTTTTTCTAGAAGAGATTCTACAACAAATTCTTTAGAAGAAAATCATCCCAGATGAAAGCACAGAACTGCATAAAGGAGCAAAGAGCATGGTATTGGGTAAATATGTGTGAAAATAGAAATATATAATAACTTAGAAATGATTATAATGTATTGTGAAATTTATAACATGCAGAAGTAAAAATATGTGCCAGCAATAGCACAAGAATGGGGACATTAAATTAAATTAAATGGATTAAACATGTTGTAAAACTCTTGCATTGCTCTCAAGAGGTAGTAAAGACAACTTCAGGTAGACTATGCAAAGGGGAAATATAAAATAAAGAATAGATAGCCTAAATGGAAATCTTAAATTCATCTATTTTATTGGTTATATCCTATGTAAGTAAACATTTCAACTGAAGACAGATTATCATACTGGATATAAAAACAAGACTCAAGTGTGTGCTATTTATAAGAGAAGTAATTTAAATGTAAGAACACAGTTAAATGGAAAGTAAAAGGATAGAAGAACTTATCATAGGTAAACAATAGCTAAAAAAGTTGATTATCAATATGTAATATCAGATTAATAGACTTTAAGTCAAGAAAAATCATCAGAAGCAAACAAACATTTTGTAATAATAAAAGCATCAATTAAACAGGTAACAATCTTAAAGTATTCTACACCTAATGTTTCAACTACCTTCACATTACTTCAAAATGTAACAGAACTAGAAACGGAAACTAAAATCATATAATAATAATTTGGATATTTTCATAAACACCTCAGTAAGTATTAAAAATAGCAGTCAAAAAAAACAACAAGGATATAAAATATTTGAACAAAAATGATTTGTTCACATGATTAATCAAATTAATCTGATAAACCTATCCTCAATTTGCTTTCCCAGTCCATAAGACAGTTTCAAACACTGTTTCTTCAGTTCCCTTGTTGGCATAAACAGGCAAGATCACTGGGCAGGAAGGGCCACTGTGGAGCAATGGCTGAGCTTGACCTAACCCTTTCTCTCTTCCATAAAGGAGACATTTATGGAAATAATTTTCTTGCATTTCTTTATTCTTTAGCCATCTAAGTTTGAATTCCTAAATACTGTAATTTAGTTTCCCTTGATTTTTGAACTTTATAGAAAAGAAATCACATAACATACATTCTTTTGTGTCTGCCTTCTTTGATTCAAAATTACATTTGTGAGCTGTATCCACATTGTAGCAGGTATCCATAGTGAGTTCATTTACATTGCTGAATGATACTCATGTACTACAACTTATTGATTCTACTGCTGATGGGCATTTGAGTTCTTTTCTACTTTTGGATACAATAAACAATTCTGCTAGGAAAATTCTGAAATGAGTGTAACCTGCTGCTTCCTGAATCATGAACAAAGGACTCTTCTACCATAGAAGCAGCTTCCCAGGTTCTCCAGTCTTCCTTTTTACAGTTCTGTTTTATGACCTTCAATAGCTGTTTCACTACCTATATTCTCCCTCTAGCCAGTATGATATATCAATGCAAAATAATCTTCACTTTCTGTCTTAGTCCATTTTGTATTGCTATAAAGGAATACCTGAGGCTGGGTAATTTATAGAGAAAAGAGATTTATTTAGCTCACGGTTCTGCAGGCTGTACAAGAAGCGTGACGCTGACATCTGCTCGGCTTCTTGGTGAGGGCTTTTGTGCTACGTCAGAACATGGCAGAGAAGGTCAAAGGGGAAGCAGGTATGTGCAATACATGTTAGCCAAGAGGGGATATTATGAGAACAAATGAGATTTGAGGTTGGTAAGTCTTTTGAGCCCCTTAGGAGAAGTGCAGTAGACTCCCCCTCTGTTTATTTATATTAATGAGACCCAAGCATAGCACAGATCAATGGTATCAACAATACATTAAAATCTCATTTAAGCCTCAGTTTAGTATTATGTTATGAATTCCCTTCCGGATTCCTTAATAAGGCTGCTACAAAGAAAAAATAATAACTGATTTTTGAATTGTTAGTGCTGCCTCACTCTCCTCAGTTTCTCTGACTCCATTTAGAAATGGATTGTCTAGATTAATAAGTGCGAAGTACAGCCCAGGAAACGGCATTTTTGACAAGTGTCCGAAGAAGACTTCAATACAGATGTTCTTTGGTTCACAACGTGGCAAAATTATCAATAAACAATGGCAGGGAAAAGAAACAAAGGGTCTGTCTACAGAAATAAAGAGAAAGACAAACATATCTCAAAAGACTGTAAGAAAACCAATTGTGCTTCTTGCAGGGATGAAGCTCTGACTATGGGCGGTGACCCTAGTTTGAAGTGCTCAGGGCTCGCCTCTCTGAGCACATCCATCTCCCACAGGGCACATTAGCCAAGACTTCAAGGTTCAGGCACTTACATACAAATAAGTAATTTCAAGGGAACAGTTGTTTCAAAGCTGAAAGTAACAATTTCTGATTCTGTCAGAAGCAGAAATACTAAGAAAACAGATTAATTTAGGCTGATAAGTACACTAAATTAAATAGGGTACAAAGTTAGTAATATGAAACAAAAACAAGAAAAAGGCTAAAAAGAACTAAACAGAACTATTAGGGATCAAAAGTAATACTTAATCATTAGTATGAGTAGCAGAATGGATGTGTCTAAGGAATGAGTTAATGAATGAGAAGACAATTGGAGGAAGTCTCTTGGAGGGGAAAAAAACAAAAAACATTGTAAACAAAATTAAAAAAACGTGGAGGAGAGAAAACAAAGGCAATAACATTCAAACTAGTTATCTCAGAAAGAGAAAATATAGATTGAGCTAAGGAAATATTTGAAGAAATAATGGAAATAAATTTCCCCAAATAAAGATGAAAGACCTGCTACAAAGAGCTCAGAGTTTCCAAGAGGAGAGACAAGGAAAAACTCACACTCAGGCACACATAATAAAACTTAAGAACATAGAAGACAGAAACAATAAGGCTTCAGAGATAAAATGAGTCTCAAGCCCAAGAATCAAACTGAGATCAGATTTTTCACTATTAATTCTGGATTCAAGGAGACAATGAAGCACAATTTTTGACATAATGAGAAGTCACTTAGAATGTAGAATTTATGTCCAGATAAATTGTCATTCAAATTTAGAGATATGATAAAACATTCTCAGTCAAAGAAGGCCTCAGAAAATTTGCCACCCAAAGATCTGAGTTGAAAACACAGGTGAATATTTATATAAGTGGAGAGAAAAACTCTAGGAGCCCCTGCAGGAGATACATGAGGAAAAGGAGGATTTCACATCTTGGTAAAATTTGCTGTTGTCGCTAGAAAATAAGACCAAATGAAAAATATATTCATAACAACTCCGAATTTTAAATCTAGACATTGCCAGCATAAACAGTAAGTAGTCTGAGTTATTTGAAAGTAAGCTAAAATTCTTTCTTTGGGGGGTAGTAGAGGAGATGGATATATCAATACAAAAAAAATAACAAACAATGGGAAAATGGGAGAGAAGTAAAATAATAAATTAAAATTATAAAAATGTGTTGTCAGATCCTCCAAAAGTACCCTCTGAGAATTCTTGTACAAGTATTTTATTAAGAAAATACTCCCAAGGGAAACTGGCAGTGGAGTGTATAAAACAGGACATGGGTGAGGAGGAAGTGAAGCAAGTCACCACCTCATGAATGTGCTTAAAGGTGTTTTTGTGTGGCCTCCTGTACCACGGCCCTGGAGTGTGTGTCATGGCTTCCATGTTCTCACACCCATCAGTCACTGATGAAGAGGACCTGGGGACGAGGTGGACTCTGGGAGACAGAGGCAGTTACTTTAAATGTGGCAAGTGATGGTTACTGGAGATAAAAACCACACTGACTATAGGGGCTGAGCCAAAATAGTTGAAAAGAATTCACAAGGATCTGGATAGAGCAGATCCATTGTCTGCTATGCAGGTCTAAATACATCAATGCTGTCAATATATGTTAATGAAGTAAGCCTCCAATTACAAAAAAAAACCATGAACATACAAAAGGTGAAAGTGTAAGGATTAAAAAAATGTATGTCAAACACCAGCCTTTTGTCATTCCATAGTGACCCTTCAGCACACCAAGTTGGTATCTCAGTTTAAAATAGTATGTATATATCTAACAAAGTAGCATATTTTAAGCTGTGATTCAGTAATATAGAATAACAAACAGTTAAGTTGAAAGAAGCACTTCAAATGTACAGTATGTATAAGTATGAAAGAAAAGATACAATACATTTATAGCAGAGCTTGTCCTATTTACTCAAGGTATTAAAATCAGGAAAGCCATTGGAAAGAGTGTAGAAAGCTCCAGGGAAATTATAGCTCCCAAATGATTGGATATTAAATTTTTGTCTTTATGATGTGAGATTATTTTCAATGTTGAAAAAGATCAGATATTTTGAAAGCTTTTTTTTTTTTTTTTTTTATATAAAAGTCTCACTCTATTGCCCTGGATAAAGTGCCATGGCATCCATCATCATAGCTCACAGCTACCTCAAACGCTTGGGCTCAGGCAATCCTCCTGCCTCAGGCTTCTGAGTAGCTGGAACTATAGGCGTCCACCACAACTCCCAGCTAATTTTTCTATTTTTATTACAGATGGGGATCTCATTCTTGTTCAGGCTGTTCTGGAACTCGTGAGCTCAAGCAATCCTTCCATATTGGCTTTTTAGAGTGCTAGGATTACAGGCGTGAGCCACCACACCCAGACAATATTTTGAAAGCTTTAAAAACAGGTGATAAAACTACAAAACTACAAAGCTTTATTTTTGTAAATATATTTGCTGTCTGCACATAAATTAAAAACAGTGAAAATACAGCATATTGACTAAATTGTAGAAAATTATAAAATACAAAAATCTTGCAATGTTTGAAAATTTCTAAAACTTACTACTTAACAGAACTGATTTAAAAATAGAAGACTATAATTATTTAAGAAATTGAAGTAATGATTAACAATATTCCCACAAAGAAAACACCTGGGCCAAATGGTTTTGCAGCTGAGTTTTATAGATGACAATAAAAATGAAAAATTATACCTTTATTTTGCTCATTAGTATAGATGCAACAATCCTAAACAAAATAAAAGCAACTTAAATCTAGCAAGGAGTACAAAAGGTAATATGTTATGACCAATTTGAGTTTATTCTAGGTATGTAAGGATGATTTAAATATTAAATCAACATATTTCTTCACACTAACAAGTGCAAGGGGGAAAAGCCATATAAACATCTTAATCTATACCAGAAAGCATATTTGATTGAGTTCAACATTCATTTACATTTATAAAGACCCAGTAACTGGAAAAAAAAATTCATAACCTGATAAAATGTACTTATTAAAAAATCTAAAAGACAATATTCTACATTAAAATATTAAAAGCATTCCATTTGTAATCAGAAAAAGGGATAAGAATGTCTACTGTCACCACTTCTTCTCAACATTGTATTGGTGGCCTTCCCAGTACAACAAGACAAGAAGAAGTAATTACGTGTCTATGGATTGAGAGAAGGAAATAAGAAGTGTCACCGTTGCCAAGTGCCTTGTGATATCATTTTGGTCAATGATGGACTACAGATACGATGGTTCCATCTGATTATAATGGAACTAAAAGTTTCCTATTGCCAAGTGACATTGTAGCTGTCCCAATGTAGTAGTGCAAGGTGTTCCTCATTTCAGTGGGCCAAAATTTGGAGGTGTAAGACAGTGATAATGATGATCCTGATCCTGTGTAGACCTAGGCTAATATGAGTGTTTGTGTTTTAATTTTTAACAAAAAAAAGCTTAAAAGTAAAAAAAAATTTTTTAATTTTAAAAATAGAAAAAAACTTATAGCATGAGACTATAAATAAAGAAAATATTTTTGTACAACTATACAATGTCTTGGTGTTTTAAGTGTTATTACAAGAGTCAAAAGTTTTTAAAAATTTAAAAGTTTATAGGGTAAAAAAAGTTACAGTAAGCTAGAGTTTATTATTGAAAAAAGGGGAAAAAATACGT
Organism: Loris lydekkerianus; assembly: GCA_963574355.1. NCBI lineage: Eukaryota > Metazoa > Chordata > Mammalia > Primates > Lorisidae > Loris > Loris lydekkerianus. The sequence goes on along the minus strand of CAUYPK010005407.1, from coordinate 47,041 downwards.
AAATTTAATGTCTACTTACTCACTGACTCACCCAGAGCAACTTCCAGGCCTGCATGCTCTATTCATGGTAAGTCCTCTACACATGCATACCATGTTTTATATTTTATGCTGTATTTTTACTTAATGTTTCTATGTTTAGAAATGTCTAGACATACAAAATAATATCGTGTTGCATTGCCTGCAAATTCAGTTCAGTAACATGCTATACAGGTTTGTAACCTAGAAGGGATAGGCTATAGGTATGTGGTAGGTCATACCATCGAGGTTTGTGTAAGTACAATCTATGATGTTCCTTCTACACAACAACACTTGATCTTAGCCAAAAGGCCGAGAATTGATCCACACAACAACAAAATCACCTAACAATGCACTTCTCTGAAAGTATCCCCATCATTTATTGACTCACAACTGTATTTGCAGATGATATAGTCATTTACATAATCAATTTAAAATGATCTATAGACATTTTTTGAAATAATTAAGATTAAAACGCAAACATCAGGTACATTCCTATACACAAATAGCAAACAACTAGAAAATGTAATGAAAGAGAAAATACCTTTTCTAATACTATGAGAAAACTTTAAGTATCTAGAAGTAAATGTTTTTATAAGTCACTGAAATTTTAAGGCTGTTTGTTATATAGCAAACAAGAGTAATACAGTTCTACAAAGAAAATGATAAAGCTCATTTTAAAGAAGGCTCAAGAAAATAGGGAGATCTTCTGTTCTTGAGTAGGAGTTTTGTTTTTTTGTGTGTGTGTGTGTGTGTTTTTTGTGTTATTTTTATTTATTTTTTTGTAGAGACAGAATCTCACTTTATTGCCCTCAGTAAAGTGCCGTGGCATCACGCAGCTCACAGCAACCTCCAACTCCTGGGCTTAGGCAATTCTCTTGCCTCAGCTTCCCAAGTAGATGGGACTACAGGCACCTGCCACAATGCCTGGCTATTTTTTTGTTGCATTTGGCCGGGGCCAGGTTTGAACCTCCCACCCTTGGTATATGGGGTCGGTGCCCTACCGACTGAGCCACAAGCGCCGCCCCGAGTAGGAGTTTTGATAGAATAATATTTCAGTTCTTCAAAAATTAATCTATAAATTGAAAGCAATTCTAATCAAAACCTCAACAGTTTCACTTGAAGATCATAAAGGGAAGAGTTAGGAGCAAAGACAATTCACCAGAGTCTTCCCCTACCAAATATAAGAATTTACTATGAAACTAGAGTAAGACGGTAGTGATGCTGCTACAACAGTAGACACACCATCAATGGAAATACACAAGGAGCCCAGAAATAGATTCCTACATGTTTGAGACTTCAAGGAAGGAGGTAGGAGATTGTCAGTAAAGTAAAGAGCTGAAAACAGGCTCAGCGCTTGTAGCTCAGCGGCTAGGGCGCCAGCCACATATACCAGAGCTGGCGGGTTCAAATCCAGCCCAGGCCTGCCAAACAACAATGGTTGTCAACTACAACCAAAAAATAGCTGGGCGTTGTGGTGGGTACCTCTAGTCCCAGCTTCTTGGGAGGCTGAGGCAAGAGATTGCTTAAGACCAAGAGTTTGAGGTTGCTGTGAGCTGTGATGCCACGGGACAATATCCAGGGTGACAGCTTGAGACTGTGTCTCAAAAAACAAAAAAAAAGCTGAAAACAGTTAACCAAATCAAATAAGTTGAAGGAATATCACCTCCCCCCATTACAACACAAGCTTCACTTAGATTAAAGACTTTTATCTCAAAAACAAAACCTTAAAACCCATAAGAAGTGCCTCTTATACCTTGGAATAGTAAAGATTTCTTAAACACAACACAAAATTGTTGCCTACAATATAAAATAAAAGTATTGATAATGTAGGCTAAATTAAAACAAAGAACTTCGTTTATCAACAAAGTTTCATTAACCCCTTAAAGAAACTGAAAGTTAAGAAATAAAACTGGGAGATATTTGCAATATACATAATCAACATTGGCATCAAGGAGCTCCTGCATATCAATAAGGAAAATACAACCCAAGAAGAAAAATAGGCAACATGATATTTTTACAGAAGAGAAACACATGAGAACAATACATACATGATGATAAATAAGGTGACATTATTAGAAAAAAAAACAAACAAGGCCTCAATGAAAGACCATTTTACTCACAAGGCAGACAAGAAATGCCGAAGATCTGACAGTCTCCATGAACATCACTTAACTAGTGACTTCTTGTAGTTAGTGCAGAAATATCTCAGTTGCCTGCTTCTTCCAGAGCAACTTGTGAAGCAATTGGTGTCTGTGGGATTCAGCTCCATGTACCCACTGAGTTCCTGCCCTGTGTCACCCTCCACTTCTCGAGTGGTGTTGTCTGCTTCCCAAATAAGTTACTTTCAGTTATAAATCCTATCTCGGGGTCTGGTCCTGGGAAAACTCAAATGAAGTCAGCGAATTTATTTTTAATAATAAATGTGTTGAAATGTAATGAAAATACACAAAATGGGATAGATGGGAGTGACACACCTGGGATTCAGTCGGTTATTACCTTACATGGAGGTTTGGGTAAGAGTCCAAATGGATATATGTGTACTTATGACCTTTCTGAAGGTTCTGGCTTTTGTTTTGAGTGATGAGTTTGTAAGTAAGTGTTATTAAAAGTAACCAGCCATCTGATAAATATGTCCCATTTGTCGTTAACCCAACTCTGTACCCTTGAGGTCCTTCAGAGTAGGAGAAAAAGGAATGAAGAGGAGTAGAGAAAAAGAAAGGAAGAAGCTGGCAGGCCTTGCTGAGATGTCAGTGAACTCTAGGAAGAATGTGTTCAAGAAAAAGCAGACTGAATAAAGCAATAAATGAAAAAAGGAAAGCATTAGAAGTTATTTCTCAACAAGAAAAAAGAAGCCAGTGAAATTAAACAAAAATTGTTAAAGATCATACTACAAATACGAAGTAATCTAAAATGTGGCAGGAGCCGGGACAACTGGTGGAACCTAAGAAATGTTAATGTATTTTACCTGATGTTAGAATATTTCTCTTTGTTGAGAGGCACAGTCGTTATGATTTTTAAACTTTTCTGATTGAAAAGTAATTGTAGCACGTACTTAGTTATGCAGTAAAACACGTTTGCACCCTGTGGTGCAACACGGCTTACCCAGGGTTAGTCTTTCTAACTATCAGAACTCCAGTTCTGAACAGGTCTGTGCTGTGCCACTTTTTTTTTTTTAAACTACATTTTCCGGCCTCCTTTGCAACTAAGGGTAGCCACATGACATGGCTTGGCTAATGAGTGTAAGCAGAAGTTGCTGGGTGGAATTTGTTGTTTACTTTCTTGAGTTACTATTACATCTATTTCCTCCTGTCCTTTAATGGTAGACTTTTCTCAAGATTCAGCAGGATCCAAAGCCTTTGGCCCTTTGCCGAATACTAGTTTCTTAACCTTTTATCATTCTGCCACTTAACTGAGTATGCTTTCCCAAAGCTTGCTAGTAACATCTAAGTGTATACCTTAATTACTCCCCTCAGTCCCCATCTTTATGGAGCATAGCATCATCATTACAATTCATCCTGTAATACTCTTAAAAGCCTCTCTTTGTTCAGGCAGGGTCTGAGCTCCTCAAGTGCTTTGATTCTGTGCTGATCCCGGCAAACCACAGGGATCGTCCTAGTGTTCTTTATCCCCCTTAAATTTAGACATTCACCGTTGTTTGCTGTTAGATCTCTCTTTGTTGTGGTGGCTTGTCAGTTATCTCTGCTGGGGATTGTTCTCCTTTTGATGTTGTGGCGATGACCTCCGTGAAGATCTCTACAGCCTGTGTCTTTTCTCTTGTCTTTCACCTGTGTGCCAGGGGCATTTTCAGATGTGTGCTCCAAGGAGCCATTCCTTTCTCTTTAGAATGCCCAAACTTACACTTGTCTTATTTTTTTTAATTTCTAAGTGGGTACCCTCTTTATTTATTTATTTTTTTAAATTAATTAATTTTTTTTCTGAGACAGAGTCTCACTTTGCTGCCCCAGGCTAGACTGCTGTGGTGTCATAGCTCACAGCAACCTCAAACTCCTGGGCTCAAATGTTCCTCCTGCTTCAGCCTCTCAAGTAGCTGTGACTATAAGTGCCCACCACAATACCCAGCTAGTTTTTCTATTTTTAGTAGACATGAGGTCTCACTCTTGCTCAGGCTGGTCTCCAACTCCTGAACTCAAGCAATCCACCTCCTGAGTCTTCCACAGTTCTAGGATTACAGGCATGAGCTACCATGCACGGCCATGGATGTCCCCTTTGTGATGGAGAAGTTTTGGTCACTGGATTCTTTTAAACTATCAGCACCAGGGTATTACCATGATACCATTACCCTTTACCACGGACTTTATGTTTTTGCTTCTTACAGCAGTTCTGTCAGGTGCATATGATTATTAACCCCATTTTACAGAGAAGAAACTGAGGACTGAAGACATTAAGGGATTTTTCTCAGGTCACGCCCTTTCTAGTGGCTGATGGTGTTTCTCTGATGCCTGAGGCAGTGGTTTCCCTCTCCATCATAACCCTTCCAGTATCCTCCTCTTTTAAAACGTGGATTCTATGTTAAATCAGCTGACAGATTCTGCCAATTCTATCTCCCAAACTCCCCACTTGTTCCTTCTTATTGACTAATAAAAGCATACCCACTGTCAGCTTGCTATCTGCAGGGTTGCAGGCTCTCTCACTCCCAGCCCTCATGCATTGTTACAAGCTGACCCTCCAGAAATACAGCTCTTCACCTCCACTTCTTGTAGGCAGAAGAAAATCTGAGCCTCCCCGAAGTGGCCCCACCCTTCTCTTTCATTCTTAGTTCTGGCTTTTCTCACCCTGTTTTAGGCTGCAGCCAGATGACCTTACCCAGGAGGGATGGGTATCCTGCAACCCACACCTAAGGAATTTGTGCTTGTCCTCAAGGACTGTAGCAACCCCCCTGGTCCCCAACATGCCCAGCAGAACTTGCTCTGGCTCAGAACAGAGACCTGCCCAGCTCCTTTCATGCCTCAGTGGGACCTTTTCAATTTTTCCTTTGACTTTGTGCCCCAGGTTGAATACCTGAGTTCCTGCCACGTTCTGTTGACTAATTCCCCTCTTCTAACCCTCATTAGAGAGTGAGGCCCAGCTCCCCTGTTGGCACTTCTTTTACAGCCGAAAATTCTTTACCAGAACCACTGGGCAGCAGCTGAGACTGCTGCCTTGTACTCCTGCCTGAGCATCTGTGTAGATGCCCACTCCCAGCCTCTCCAGTACCTGTCTGCCTGCCTTGGAGGAATGACCTGGACCTCCATGCATGGACTCTTCTAGGACCACTGTCCCTGCTTTATATCTGATCCTCTAACCCTGGTGTCTTGTTCTCAATCATACCAAGTCAAGTCACCTGTAAGTATCTGACCCAGGGACTCCCAAAGTGTCTCCTACAGGGTGTTACTAAGCACTAGGTGTGGGACAATTAAATAAATTTAGGTGATGTTTAGTTACATGATGTTTAGTTCTTTAGATAAGACTTTCTAGCCCATTAAGCACCATCTGCTGTGATAAGGAACTGTGATAAGCAGCAAAGATAAGCACATGTACTTGGTCCCCAAAGAGCTCACAGTCTACTAGTAGAGAAATAGCACCACAGGTAAGTGGTAATACAAATCCAGGTCATGTTGGGGGCAGTAAGGAGTAAAGGGTTCTGCTGGAGTATTTGGGGAAGCTTTGCAGGAAAGGGATCTTAAACTTGGATTTTGAAGGATGGTCCAAGAAATTCTGCTCTAGGCAGAGCATGTGCAAAGGTTCAAAGTCACAGTGTGCTGCACGTGTCTGGGGAGTGGTGTGGTTCCGTGGGGCAAGGATGTAGGAGATCAGGGGGTGGGGGTTAAGGGTGGAGTGTAGGTTGCAGCAGTAAGAAAAGTTCTTAAAAATAAAGACGTTAGACTTTGGGGTAGCCAAAAGGAGTTTCAAAAAAATGTTTTAGCAATAGGGCTATAGTGCTAGTGTGGTCTGTGGAGAGGACTATGTGTGTTGAGGTTCTGATGTTGGTACAAATGAAGTCACAGCTTGGGAAGGCTGGGGTGATGCGCACTTTCTTTAGCTCATCATTCATATCATTATTCTGGACCATGTTCTCTACTACATACAGTATGATGCTGTCTCAAGGTGGACCATAGCATTGGTCATTTTTTTTTTCCTCTTAGGTGCCTTACACAGTAACTCATGCCAAGCACATGTAGAAAAATACTAGCTTTTAGAATAAATAAACAAAGCATTAAATAAGTCTCTATAGCCTGTGGGTGTCTCGGTTTTGAGGAGAAGGAGCTCCCTGGGGGTTGGAATAGAGAAGGTAGGAGAGTAGGCACCGGGAAGAGGTCTGACTTGTCCTGAGGCCTGGATACAATTTGGATATGAATGAAAAACGGGAACTCATACTAGATAAAGAGTGTAGCCCCTACAAGTACCAGAGAGGGGCATGGCTAGGAGGTAGTGGGCAGACGAGCCCAAGGAACTGGGCAGATGACGTGAGCGGTGCTGTTGACAGGACGGCAGCAGAGACTCAGGGGCCCAGCGAGCATCCAGAAGGCAGAATGGGGAGCTGCTTCTGTGGCAATCTCAAATGGCAGCTCCTCAAACCCTTGAAGTGGGAGTACAGTGGGACAAAAATGAAACTGAAATGTTACTCAAATTAAAGCAAAAAAGCAGGGCCTTGGTGTTGAGGGCAGGGAAGAGCTCAGCAAATGGACAGGACAGGAATGAAAGATGAGATTTGGATGAGAAGCAAGGCTGACTTGAGAGCACACTGCTGGGTGGCGACTAACGGCTTCTTTGGTTTCTTTCAGGCTGGGACAGTTGTCCCAAGCCAGATAGAGAGTTTCATACAAGTCATGGTTAAAGGGAGGGCAGGCAGGGGCTATGCAATCCACATTCAGTGTGAGGAGGAAGTGAAATCATCACTGATCAGCAGTGAGGGGGCTGGGCTCACAGAGCAGAGGGTACAGGCTGGGGAGGAGGGAAGAAAGAAGGTCAAGGAGTTGAATCAGATTGGGTAGGCTTGGTCCAAGCAGAGAAATGTACACTTAGGCAGTGGAAATTAAGCCCAAACTTTTGATGGAGTTGGGATGTGAGGAAAGCAGAATCAATCACTGTAGATTCAACAGAGAGCCCTGGGAGTCAGGGCTTCTCAGGGAATGTTACTGGAGCAAAACAATGAACGCAGTTCCTAATGAAGGAGAGATATGCAGTTGGATAGAAGAAATGCAGAGTGCTTTGACAGAAAAACTGCCGGTATGGGTGACTGATGGGGTAGCTGGCAAAAATAGAGGAAGGGAGTCAGAGGCCATGTCAAAGTTCTGAGGTCAACTAACAAAACAGCACGAGGCCTGTGGGAGGCCCTAACTGGCCGCCACAAAGACTGTGCCTTACGGTTGTATGTTCATGAAGCCTCGTGAAGATGGTACCCAGTGAGCTTGTGTTAATTATGAACCATAAATTATTTATTTATTTATTTATTTATTTATTTATTTATTTTGAGACTGAGTCTCACTATGTCGCCCTCGGTAGAGTGCTGTGACGTTACAGCTCATAGCAACCTCAAAGTCTTGGGCTTAAGCAATTCCCTTGCCTCAGCCTTCCAAGTAGCTGGGACTACGGGCGCCTGCCACAGTGCCCGGCTATTTTTTGATTGTAGTTGTCATTATTGTTTGGCAGGTCCAGGCTGGGTTTGAACCCACCAGCTCTGGTGTACGTGGCTGGAACCCTAGCCACTCAGCTACAGGCGCCGAGCCTGAACCGTAAATTATTATTTCTCAGACCACAGGAGGATGGGAGGGAGGAAGGAAGGTTCTGTGATAAGGTGCTCAGCTCAAGCAGGAGAGGAGTGCTGTGCCGGAGACCCCTGGACTATGCTGTTGGCAGGCATTTTCTCCAATTCTAAATACAGTGGAAGTGGGGGAGTAAGCATATCATCTTAAGCAAATGCAAGATTTGAGGGTAGTCCCAGTAGGAAAGGTCTTGGGAACATCATGAAACTCAAAGGATTGTCCAAATTGGTTTTTGGTGCCAAAATCCTATTGTATCAAATATTACTTAAAATAATTTAGATTGTCGGTGAAGTTTTGAATGTTTTTTATTATGGGAGTTTCACTTTAACTGGATTTGACCATGGTGTAGAATTTATTCTGAATCCCCAGAATATATTTTTGGGAGTAGCAAGTGAAGTCATTGTATTCAGCATGTTGCTGAAAGCAGTGCCCAGAGAATAAACCCTGACATCAACCAGTTATCTTAGCTAACTAAAAACATACCACATTTCCTTGATCTTCTGCCAAGGAACACTGCCAACCACTGACACAGAAACTGGGAGAGAATGCTGAGTATCTAATGTCCCTCCCACCCTCGGCAATAATCCCCAAATAATTCCACCAGACCCAGTGTGGAGCAGACAGGACCAGCTCATAGGAGGGGTGTATCTGCAAGCGCTTTTTCTGAGTTGTTACTTCTGGCTTGGCCACGGTGACTTTTATTGCTGAATTATACTTTTTCCTTGTTGAGGAAGAAGCAACAGCAACATGAACACTGGAGAATTTTAAAATAGAGGTCTAGAGGTTAGGGGTGTGTTAAGACTCTCATGCTAAAATGTATAGCAGAACTGCAAGAAACAGAAAACCATTCTCCAGTGCTCTGTTGATTGAATGATGTAATGTCCATGACTTGTGAAGGTTGGGGCCAGCAGAAAACAGGTGTTTTGTCTAAGTGACTATGTCAAATAATGGTTGGAATTGATAGATTCCCAGAGAAGGAAACTGGCTGGGGCCATAAGGTTGCCTTGGAATGTGTACTGCACCAAGAGGGACATCTTAGTGACAGGCTTGGCAATCATCTATGCCTGAGAACCTTGTGGTGAAAAATTGCATCCTCAGTGGCAGCTTCTGTAGAACTGAGTCCCCAGACTTTTCTTTCACCAGAATCCACTTGAGAGTCAGCAGAAGAGTCTACTACAACATGTTTAGTATTGTAGTGAAGAAGATGCCAATGTAATTAAGAAAACTTTTTTTCCAGAAAGTTTAAGAAATTGATTGGCTATTTTTTTTTTTGTTGCTGTTGTTTGTTTTTTGAAACAGAGTCTTACTCTGTCACCCAGGGTAGAGTGCTGTGGAATCATAGCTCACAGCAACCTCAAGCAATCCTCTTGCCTCAGTCTCCCAAGTAGCTGGGCCTATAGGCACCCACTACAACAACATGCTAATTTTTCTATTTTTAGTAGAGATGGGGTTTTGCTCTTGCTCAGGCTGGTCGGGAACTCCTGAGTTCAAGAAATCCACCTGTCTCATCTTTCCAGAGTATTAGGATTATAGTGGTGAGCCACTGCACCTGGTCTCACTTGGCTAATTTAATACATACTTGTGCACACAAAACCCCACCTACACATACCTTCTTGTATTTTTTTATTGAAAAGCACTGTACAGGACATAGCTGGAACATGTCGTCATAAACAGAATGGAAAATACAAAAGACATGCTTTGGAACATCTTAAAAAAGGCTTTGGAACAAAGTTCTTTGTCTTCAGTGAGGATTATCAGGAAAATTTTAGGTTAGAAAATGTATATTTATGTGCTTAGATTGCCATGTGGTAATGTTTAGTTATATATATTTTTATATCTTTTAGGAAAACAGATTTTGAATCCTAAGTGCTAAAAATGCCATAAACCTTAAAGCAACCATTCAACTTCAGGATGAACTCAGCAAATGTCATGATCATAGTTTATAGATTATAATTATTTTATTTTAAATAAAAATGATTTTTTATTTTATTTCTTTTTTCTTTTTTTCTTTTTTTAAAAATAAAAATGATTTTTAAATGGTTAATTTAAAAACTTTTATTGATAATCTTTTCTGATTATTAAATATATGCCATTATGGAACATTCTGGAACATTCTGAAGATTGAAGAAAACGTCACCCACAATTCTTCAAGATCTACTCCACCACTACAGAGAAAATACTGTGCATACACTTTCACACACTCAACAAGCATTTCTTGATCATCTTCCATTTACTGGACACTTTTTTAGATGCTGGGAATACAAAATTTAAAAGACACCATTCACATTTTCAGGAGCAGGCAGTTACAGAAGAACAAGCTCAGGAAGTGAACAGTTCCAGCGTGGAATTCAGTGTGAAGCAGCCTGGGCCGAGGGAGAGCAGCTAGTGAACCAGAGCCAGAGGGGCAAGAGGGCAGGAGAAAGTTTCCCCGGGCGTGGAGAATTTGAAGCTCACGACAAAGCAGAAAAGCTGTGGCGAGAGGTCTGAGGCAGAGGGAACAGCACATAAAGGGGAGTGGATGTGTGAGAAACTACGGCAAGTCCAGGAAGTCATTTTCTCTGGCTGGAATTTGGCCATGAGCAAATGACGGGACTGAAGAAGTTGACTGGGCAGCTCGCTTGCAAGGGGATGCATGCTTAAGACCGAATTTCAGGCTGGGTGCCTGTAGCTCAGCAGCTAGTGCACTAGCAGGTTCAAACCCAGCCAAACAACAATGAGAACTACAACAACAAAATAGCTGGGCTTTGTGGTGGGTGCCTGTAGTCCCAGCTACTTGGGAGGCTGAGGCAAGAGAATCGCTTAAGCCCAAGAGTTTGAGGTTGCTGTGAGCTGTAACACCATGACACTCTTCCAAGGGTGACATAATGAGACTCTGTCTCAAAAAAAAAAAAAAAAAAAAGTGGATTTCATTTCAGAAGAGGACTTTCAAAAGTGTGACTTAGAAAGAGGACTATCAAAAGTATAACTTAGAAAACTTACCCATCCTCCAAGGGAGAGAGCACAGGTTTGCTGTAAGGTTTGGTATTGTAAACTGTGAGCCATGATTGGTAGCTTCTGTTAGACAGACTGTATCCATCCTCATTCACGGTAGTATCATTGTCATCAAAAAAAACTTTAACATAGAAAACAAGTGGATAATGACAGTGACCTGCCTCAGGTAGAATATATATGCAACACCTATCCCACCTAGAAAGAAGGGTGATGGGAGAAGTCTCATTTATTTATTTTTTGAGACAAATTCTCACTTATTACCCTGAGTAGAGTGTCATGGCATCTTAGCTCACAGCAACCTCAAACTCTTGGGTTCAAGCAGTCCTCTAGCCTCAGTGTCCTGAGTAGCTAGGACTACAGACACCCGCCACAATGCCTGGTTATTTTTAGTAGAGCCAGGCTCACTCTTGCTCAGGCTGGTCTTGAAACGTGAACTCAAGCAATCCCAGCATGCTAGGATTACAGGCATGAGCCGCCATGCCAACTGAGAGCTCTCATTTATGAGGTGGGAGAAATCTACTCAGTGGATTGAAGGATTGACTAGTGCTGAGACAGAGATTCAGGGATACTCTACAAATCCAAATGTTTACTACTTAAACTATCTCATAGGTCTCAAGTCAATTTAGTGGTAAATAATAATAGCTGTCGTTGGCTGGGTGTCTGTAGCTCAGTGGTTAGAGTGCCGGCCCTGTGGCACCAGGGGTGGTAGGTTTGAACCCGGCCAGGATCTGCTTAACAAAAAAATAGCCATTGCTCGTTGACCATTTTCTCATGCGAGATACTTGCTAAGTCTTCCTTGAATACTCAGAACACTAAAGCAGCAGCTCTCAACCTATAGTTGAATATAGACCCACAGGAACTATATTAAAGGGCCTCGGCATTAGAAAAGTTAAGAACCACTGCACTAAAGCAACTGCTTTCCCACTATAACTCTCCAGTAGAGGTGGTACAGGCTGTGTTAAACAGGAAAAGATTTAGAAAAGCATTGAGACCAATGTGAAAATGCTCCAGGTAAAATGGCAGGGACATTTATGGGTGTCTTATTTTATCTGTATATGAAAGGCATTCTGACACATAGTTGTATTGTCCCACGGGATGTGTATTTCTTTCTTTAGACCTTTCTTCTAGGACAAACACAAACTATTTTTATAGTAAATGATTAGTTTTATCTATATCTGTCTATCTATCTATCTATCTATCAATAAAGGGAAATTTTATCTGGCTGAATTGGAATCCAGAAGCTGTGAATGAAAATAATTCCAACTAATCCTCCAACGTGCCCCTAAACCATTGAACCCCAAGTATTTGTTTTCATCTGTTGCTGTGCACAAGGGTTTTTATTCTGTCACTGGGGACAGTTCCTATTGATTCGGGCGTATGGAGGCGGGATCTGAGATTCTACAGTTAGAAGGAAGAGGCAGAACCTGGACAGAGTTACTTTTCACGGAAGACCTACAAGAAAAGAAAGGTTGAGTTGACAGAACTACTGAAGAAAACCCTGGATAACAAACCCTGGGATAACTCTCGCATACATGGAACTGGATGGGGTCCCAGGGACTGAAGGTGGCACGCAGTAAGGAGCAGCCCTTTCTCCTCACCTCTATACAACTATAGGGATTCTCTGGCACCAAGAGTGTCCCCAAACTGCAGGCTGGGTGAGGGTGTTAGTGTCATGTGATGGGCAGGGGCAGGGTGAGAGAAGCAGGGTGAAGGCCTCTTTAGCCACGTGGCTGTGTGATTCATCCATCGGGACAGGTGGAAGCTGGAGCCAAAGACCAAGTCAAGGGATAGCAATATTTCAAGCCTTCAAGGGTGGCCTTGTTTTCCATTAGGTTACTAGGACCAGAAAGAAAATGCATTTATAAACAAGTAGGAACTACTACAACCTTTGGAGTTCAGCCCAAAGCTTGGCCTCGTCTTTGATTGGTTTCCCGGCCCTGATAAGCAGCTGGAGGCTGCTGGGTCCTCAGGATGGACAGCGGCAGATGTGCTGACTCTCACATGCCTGCCCAGCCCAGGGGCCTCAAGGAAAAGCGGGCCAGGGCATTAGGGAGCCTCTGTGTGGAAGACAAGGCTGCAGCCACCTGCTGCAGTTCATAGAAACCAAGTACAGGCTCACTAAGTGAAACAGAAAATGATTGACTTAAAACATTTGGTCTTATGAGTAAGAACTTCCCCACATGACTGATGAAGCCCAACTGTGCGTGAATGCAGAGCAGGCCAGCAGTTAATGTGACACCCATGGGTCTGATGACAGCTCTGGGGGGTCGTATATCATCCTCACAGGGCCAAAGACACAGGAGGCTTCTCTTCTACTTCCTTCCAGACAGATGCTAAAGTCAGTGACAAACTCAACATAAAGACTTCATGCTGAGAAAGATCATATTTACTGAGACAGTGCTATTTTCAGATTGTTTCCCCCCTAGGAGAGCTTTAATATAATTTTGGACAGAGACTGATTTGACCAATGTTTAATAAGTGAGTGGATCCAGTAGCCTTTACACACTTTCTGGACTGAGGAGAAGCATAAAGGTGTACATTTTAAAAAATCCAGGAATCCCATTTCAGTGCATATTGATATGGTATGTAGGTAAAATATAGATGATGTTTAAAAAGTGACTTATTGTGGGGCAGCACCCATGGCTCAAAGGAGTAGGGCACTGACCTTATATGCCGGAGGTGGCGGGTTCAAACCCAGCCCTGGCCAAAAAAAATAAAAACTGCAAAAAGTGACTTATTGTGGCAAGACATGATTGTTCATACCTGTAATCTCAGCACTCGGGATTGTGAGGTAGGTGGTTCAGTTGAACCCAAATTTCATCCTGGGCAACAAAGCGAGGACTTGACTCGGTGCCTGTTGCTCAGTGGTTAGAGCACCAGCCACATACACGGGGGCTGGTGGGTTCAAACCCGGCCTGGGCCTGCTAAACAACAATGACAACTACAGCAAAAAAACTGGGTGTTGTGGAGGGCACCTGTAGTCCCAGCTACTTGCTACTTGGGAGGCTGAGGCAAGAAAATTGCTTAAGCCCAAGAGTCTACAGTTGCTGTGAGCTGTGACACCACCTCATAACATAAGCACTCAGCTTTCTGTTAGGCCTTCTAAGTAGCTCTTTCCCATTGTTTTCTGTGAAGCACCTGTTATTTCCTTCTTGAACTCCCAACAGAGCATAATGATTTCTCTTTTTTTCTTTATGTGGTGTGATTGTGTATCCTCCAGGTCAAGGGCCAAAACTGATTGACCCTCATATTGTCACAGCACATTGGCATAGGCTTGGAAAATGACTGCTGTGGTCCTGTGTGCTCTTAAAGATGGCAGGAGGTGGCCTTGTACCTTCTGAGGATGTGAAAGGGGGTTTCTCTCTCCAGCTGTGAAACCATCAGGTGTCAGATAAATTACAAACACTAGCTACCACATGATTTTCTGGTACTTATGGCGTTTGGGGGGATCAAAATGAGAGCGTGGGACCCTGGGAACGTCCTTGTGCGGTGCCAGAGTTGTCTGTCAACCATGGAGAACATAGGTGTCCTCTGGGCCCTGTGCTTTACGCTCAATGTCCCCTTGTTGGTGGACAGGATTTGAACTAGAAGACAGTTTTTTGAGAAGTGTGGTACAGCTGCCAGTCAAAACAAGGCCAGTGTAATGGTCACTCTACACATCACTCTGTCTTTAATCAGTTAGGCAAATTGAAAGTTTAATGAGAAAAAGGATAAGATTCCTTTATCTAAAGTGCTCTTCAGTTTCTCTTCAGTTTTTTTTTTTAATTTCATATAATTTTGTAGTTTTTAAATTTAGTTTTCTTTCTTAAAACCCTTTTTATTTTGAAATAGTGGTAAAATCACAGGAAACTGTAAAAACACAATATAGACACATGCCCTCTCCCAGCTTCCCCCAGGGTACATGGGGTATGAATATAGAGCAGCATCACCATGAGGATGAGACGGATATATTCCCTCCTTATTCTTGACTTGCTAATTTGTGTCTTCTCGCTTCCTTACCTTGCTAGAGGTTTGTCGATTCCATTGATGTCTAAGAATCTGTCTTCCAGTTTGCTGATTTCTGCTCAATTTCATTGATTTCTGTTCCTGTCGTTCATATTGCCTTCCTCCTGCTTGCTTTAGATTTTTTGTTCCTCTTTTTCTAATTTCTTGAGATGGGAGTTTAGATTTGAGAACTTTTTTTCTTTCTTTTTTAAAAATTTTTTATCAAATCATAAACACATAGATCATGTATACATTAAAGCATTTATGGGGTACAATGTGCTGATGTCGTATAGAATTAGGAATGCTTATGTCGCACTGGTTGAGAACTTTTTTTTCTAATGCAGGCATTTAGTGCCTCCCATTTCCCTTAGTACTGCCTTAGCTATGTCTTGATAAAGTCATATTTTTGTTTTCACTCAGTTCTATGTATTTCTAACTTCCTTTGAGTCTTCCTCTTTGATCAATGGATTATTTAGAAATGTGTTTTTCAATTTCGAAGTGTTTGGAGATTTTCCTCATATCTTTCTGTGTTGATTTCTAGTTTGATTTCATTATGGTTAGAGCATCCACATTGTATGATTTAACTTCTTTAAATTTATTGAGGCTTCACCATTACTAATCACCAGAGAAATGCAAATGAAATGCACAATGAGATATCATCTTGCACTAGTCAGAATAACTATTATTAAAAAGACAAAAGATGAGCCAAGTGTGGTGGCTCATGCCTATAATCCCAGCACCCTGAGAGGCCCAGGCAGGAGGATCTGGTGGATTGCCTGAGTCCAGGAGTTCAAGAACAGCCTGAGCAATAGTGAATCCCCATCTCTACTAAAAATAGAAAACCTCGCTGGGCACTGTGGCAGATGCTTATAGTCCCAGCTACACAGGAGACTGAGGCCAGAGAATCACTTGAGCCCAAGAATTTGAGGTTGCTGTGAGCTATGATGCCACAATACTTTATACAGGGTTACAGGGTGAGACTCTGTCTCAAAATTTAAAAAAGACAAGAGATAACGTTTTTGGCAAGGATGCAGAAAAAAGGCAATGTTTATAATCTGTAGAGAACAGTATGCTGATTTCTCAAAGAACTAAGAATACAACTATCATTTGATCCAGCAATCCCACCACTGGTTATCTACCCAAGGGAAAAGAAATCATTATATCAAAAAGATACCTGTATTCAAATGGATAAACTATTCACAATAATGAAGATGTGGAATCAACCTAAGTGCCCACGAATGGATGATTGGATAAAAACTGTGATGACACACACACACAATGGGGTACTCGTCAGCCATAAGAAAGAATGAAATTGAATCTTTTGCAGCAACATGAAAAGAATCGGAGGCCATTGCCTTAAGTGAAATAACTTAAAGACAGTCAAATGCCACATTTCCCACTTTCACTTTGAAGTAGGAACTGAAAAATGTGTACAAAGTGAACATAGAGACTGGAACAATACACATTGAAGTCTAGAAAGGGTGGGAGGGTGGTAGGTGGAAGAGGAGTGAGGGAGGAAAAATTGCTTACTGGGTACGATGTACACTACTTGGATGGTGGTTACATCATAAGCCCAGACTTCACAATGCACACAATATCCATGTAACAAAACTGCACTTGTAACACCTGAATGTATTTTAAAATTTTTAAGTTAAAAAAATAAATAAGTAAAACAGGGACATCTGAAGTTCTAAATAAATAAATTTGTTGAGGTTTGTTTTATGACCCAGGATACGGTCTATATAGGTGGTTGTTCCATAGATACTTGAAAAAAAAAAATATATATGATTCTACCATTGTGGATCAGAATGTTCCTTTAGGTAGCTACAGTAAACTCCTGTTATCTGGAACTCAAGCCACTGATACTCTCAAGCAACCCACACAAAACTCAGCTGAAAAAAAATCAGAGTTTAAACCTGGTGGCTGATGCAGTTGGTAAGCCAACACTTAGTGCATCATTCCCATGGCTCCTGTGTGTACTCAGCTCAGTTTTAAGTGTTGATGTGTCTTACGTGAAATGGAAAATAATATGGTAGTGAAGCTAAAATGTGTCTACCATTTAACTAATTTTTGTATGCTGCTTTATAATACAGCAAAATTGTTATGGTCAGTGAAGTTTATCTTATTTGTCTTAATTTGCTTTTGATTGATGTACTTCAACATTAATATCAAGTCAATATAGAGTTTGTGGTCTAGGTACGGTATTGTATAGAGTAGGGTACAGAATTAGTTAAGTTTATTTTTATGGTAACTCTCAAGCAATCAGAAACTGCATTTATCTGGAATCCACCAGTCCTAATGGGTGCCAGAGAATGGGAAGATTATCATATGAGGTTCTACTGATTGCTAATGTTGTTCAGTTCTGCCATATCTTTGATGATTTTCTGTACAATAATTTTATTCTTAATTTTATTATAACATTTGGTGATCTTTCTTCTTTATAGCACCTCTCATTTTCCACTTAAATTGATTTCACCATATACAAATTTTGTGTAGGGCTAGAGCAGCCCATTAGAATTATCTGGATCTGGAGCTTTAAAAGATGCAGATGCCTAAATCACCTCCCAGATCTATTAAATCAGAATCCCTAGGGATGGGTCTTGAGCATCTGGCCTCTTGACAATCTCCCCAGGTGACTCTCCAGGGTTGAGGACCATAGGGTGGAGGCTGCACAAAGTCACCCAACTCTTCTGGATAACTGACCTGGATGAAACCAGGAGGTCGAGACAGCGGTGTTCTACACTGGTGCTGTCCAGTAGAGCTGTCTGCGGAGGCGGAATGTTCTGTGCTGTCCAAATGTGATATCACTTACCACACCTAGCCGTTGAGCCCTTGAAATGTGGCTAGTGAGATTGAGAAACTGATTTTTTAATTTTAACTTTAACAATTTAAATTTAAATAGCCCCATGTGGCTAGGCAGCTCTAGATAAATGTAATTTTTCTGTCTTCTTTTACCAGAGAAAGAAATATCTTCTCACCCAAATATCCACTAATAAATCATTCTGTGTAGAAATATTCTGAGTTAAAAATATATTCTTTTTATATCGGATGGTAGTACATATAGCAACAAAACACATCAATGGATTGTTTATTTCTGTGAAGAAGTGAGACTTTAGCAAACAGTTCAGTGTACTTCTTTGATTACAAAATTGCACCGATGGAAAATATTTGTAAATGATAATTCTAAGGACTAACACTTGTGCCAGAAAATAAACTTATGCTTTCTTTCAAATACACATCTGTTATCTGTGGCTTACTCTGACTATCCCAGGACGTCATTCAAACCTCCATTTAGTAAGGTTTGTAGTTGCCAGAAGCACAATTATGACAGTGAAAAAACATTCAAACTGTGTTGGACTCAAAGAATGTTTGCAATCACTCTGTCACCTGTAACAAGATGTACTCATATTGATTGTTCAGTGTTTCCAACGTAACAGATGTGTTTGTATAAACAGCCAGAGCCCGTGGATTCTTTACAACAGAGTAATTCCTTAGATATTGGCAAAAACAGCTTTATGATAAACCCTAAGTACAAATACTTTATACCATGAACTCAAGGTAACAGAAAAACAAGGTATTCTTCATTTCAAAGCATTCATTCATTCTCTAGTCATTTTTAAATGCTAATTTTTAGTGTTGGAAAAAAGACTAGGAAGAAGAGTACCTTATCACGAGTTCAAGAAAAGGAGCTATGATAAAATTATTGTTTTGGTTCTTTATAAAAGCATATCTGGAAAATTGAAATAATAAAATAATGGTGTATCATGACAGCATTATAATCAGATATAATTTTTCCGTATTTTTTATTCCATAAAGATCATTAACAGTACTCATAAACTTGGAGAAAAATGTTTCTTAAAAAAAGGAATAGTATGAATCCTCTTTTCAGCTCTTGGAACTGAGAGCTTTAATTTTTCAATCAGACCTGTCCAAGTCTTGAGAAAATCCTATGTAATCATAACCCTGTAGAAATAGACTCTCTACCAGATGGTTAAATCTGAACTCAGTCTTCATCAAAGAGTCTGATGTATATATCCAGACCAGTGCCTAGACAGGTGGGGAGTTTTAAGCCTTGTGTCCATGATCTGCTGAGTTCCCGCTTTCTTCTGTCCTAGGGCTCCTGGTATCCATTCTGTATACCACTGACCTACAGGGAAGGGCTAGTATAACCCTCTGGGGAGGATAGTCAGTCGTCATCAAAGTACACACTTTGCGACCTGGGAGAATCAGGTTTGTCTGGAGTCCCGCATAACCATAGAAGAAGGTGCTGAGAACTAGAAGGGGTATGTTTGGACTATTCCACCAGGCCCGGGAGAAGTGGCTCTTTGCTTTCTTGATATTTGGGGGGTTAGCTTTCTCCCATTCCCACCTCCACACTGATAGATTTGCCACTTTTTGTGCTTCCTTGCCCTTGTTGTCTTCCAGTGTGAAGGGATGAAGTGCCCTTCTCCTATTGGCTGATCTGCTCATACACTCCTACCACGGTGGCTCCCAGCCTTTACATGAAAATCTCTTAGGACTTAGTAAAAATTGGAAATTCTTAGGCCTTACCCCCATCAGGTCTGATGCTGGGTGTTGCCCAGGATTTTTATTTTATTTATTTATTTATTTGTTTGTTTATTTATTTATTATTTATTTATTTTTTATACACACACACACATATATATATATATATATATTTTTTTTTTTTTGATACAGAGTCTCACTTTGTTGCCCTTGGTAGAGTGTCATGGTGTCATACTCAAACTCTGCGACCTCAAACTCTTAAGGTCACGTGATCCTTTTTGTTTGTTTGTTTGTTTTTGAGGCAGAGTCCCACTATGTCACCCTAGGTAGAGTGCTGGGGCATCACAGCTCACAGCAAGTTCAAACTCTTGGGCTCAAGTGATTAAGAGCCTCAGCCATCTGAGCACCTGGGACTGCAGGTGCCTGCCACAATGCCCGGTTACTTTTAGAGATGAGGTCTTGCTCTTTCTTAGGCTGGTCTCCAACACCTGAGCTCAAGCGATCCACCTGCTGCAGACTCCCAGAGTGCTAGGATTACAGGCGTAAGCCACTGCGCCCAGCCCAGAATTTTTACTTTTAATTAGCCTCCCAAGTGAACCTCACTCAGATTTGGTGAAGCACCTTTGAAAAATACTCCTTGCTCCATGGAGAGGGACTATTTTCTCCATGTTCATTTTATTTTTACAAACTCATTCCTAGACTGTAAATATGACCACGTCTCCACTAAAAAAAGAAACTTTTCTCAAGTCCTATTCTATGTATTCTTATCCTAAAATATATAAACCCCATGCTTGTTGTCTGTCTCCTCACCCATTTAGTCCCTAGTTTTCTGCAATGCAGTGATTTTCCCCACCATTCCACATGTACCCTTATTTCCTTAAAATAAAACACACCAATCAACCCACACCTAAACCCTCTAATGAAACCCACAGAGCACAGTAGATTCAGCCCATCATCTGTTTGCCTGCAGCTCTGTCCCCCTCCCCGCTGTTTGCTGCATTGAAGTTCCTGGCTTTCTTATATTGTCTAACATGCAGAGTTCTTCCATGCCTCAGGGCCTTTGCACTGGTGCTGTCTAAAGCCAGTACCCACAAGTTGTCACTTCACATTCCTAAGGTCACAGCACCTATATTAAAGAGAGACCTTGCTTGTCTGCTCAGTTGATTTAAAGCCCTGATTATCTCTCTCTTATAGCTTCTGTTATTTTCCTTCAGAGGATGTTTCCTAATCTACACACTTTTTTATTTGTTTATTGACACTGCTTTCCCTCACTAGACTGCAAATGTCCAAAGGCTGGTGGCTTTATTAGTGTAGTTTATCACTGTACCAAGCCTAGCTCCTAGAATCCGGTAGAAGCTTCCTTATAGAAAAAGGACATCAGTGAGGCTGTTTTGTCAGAGGTCAGCAATAACCCCCTACCTTCCAGACTCTGCACCTGAATGTTCAACTGGCTGAGAGCCTGGCAAAGGCTGAGGCAGCAGAAAATCTGAGCTCTGTATTCGCCCTTAGGACTCTAAGTCCTCTCTGGAACAAATCCAGGCCCCTGGAGATTTGCCTTACTGTAGCTGATCCTATTACTAGAAGGGCCTAGGAAGGAGTTCTGTTTTTTTGTTTTTGTTTTTGTTTTGTTTTTTTTAAACAATTTCACTCAAAAGGAAACCCAAAGCCTAATTTTTTTTCCTCTGCACAGAAAGATGGTACTGCTGATCACTGTAAATACAGTGATTAAAGGATAATCTCAACACATTTCTTGAGACTTTTTACTTTTTTGTTTTTACACAGTGAATGAAATAAAGGGAGAAATAAATCATCCACTCCCTGTGTAGCACTGTGGTGTTCAGGGTTCCCTTAGAAACGCAGGTTTCAAGGGCTCTGCCTCTCAGCATCCCTGTGCACAGCGTCCTGGCTTTTGAGCACAGCGTCTATAATGTTCCTGTTTAAGCTGCATTTCACTTTCCTTATTTGGGGACATAAATCTGCTAGCCATAAAAACATCCAGCTGGGTAATGATGGATGCTGTGTACATTGTTAGTGTCCCTAATCACTGTGAAATGGTGATGGGACTTAACTAGTGTTTTGAATGGAGCCCTCAAAAAGCCTCTTCCTCCCCATACCTAAAGGATGTATGTGTGCACACGCCCCCTAAACGGCAAGTTTAACTAATCATTAGATCTCCTTCAAGATGCTTTCTTAGCAGATGAGATGTTCTCTGGGTGAGAATCCAGACATTTCATTGTTTCTTTTACTATTTAGGACTGTCTGAAAAGTAATAGAGATGAAATAGAAATAAGAAATAAAAGTGCTACAAAGAAAGAATGTAGACGACTACCATTGTCTAAATGGCAGGGCTAGAAAACTTATAAGAATACCTTGTCGAGAATTAGTTTAGTAGAGATGGATACAAAATGAATATCAAAATCAATATCATACTGCCTACTTACGACATGCCTATTTGTATGTGCCTTACACATGTCAGCCCACAACACGGAACAGATAGAGGGGTTCTAGATTAAAGCAAGTCAGCTCTCAGTATGTCTTTGCTACTCCTCACAACTGCCAGCATCACTGCCACCTTAATCTGGTTCCTTCCTGCAGTCTGTCTGAATTATTGAATTGTGAATAGTTCTCAGCTCTTGGACTTAAAGCTGATCCACTGAGGAGGGGAGGGTACAGAGGCTGTTTACAGATGTCCTGAGCATCATCGACTCTGTATTAGGCCTTGTGCTATCTCGAGGGCCGCCTGGGGCTGGGCTGCTGAAGCTCTCACATCTGGCAATGGGAACAGAAATGGGATTCATAGAGAAGAGCAGGTTTGGGGGAAAGGTGGTGAACACTAAAGAGCTGCATTTCCAAAAAGCTGTCCATATGAAGATGTCCAGCCAATGCCTAAAATAAGGGTCTACAGCAGTGGCTGAGGGCAGAGTCTAAGATGGGGACTCAGGAGCTGGGACCCAGAGTAGTCCCTGATGTCCTATGAGTTGACAAGTGTGCTAAGGACAGTCAAACAGAAAACGGACAATTACTGGAAATAGAGCGCATTGGGAGTGAAACCATCAGAAAATTTCTAGACCCTAGAAACTGCCAAGAAACAAGGCCAAGGAGAGTTCCTTGAAGCAGATAAGTGCAGTGGCAAGTGTGGTAGTAGGTATGGCAGCAAGACAGAGATGGCTTTGATGTTGTGCTGAGAGATGCTGGGAACAGTGGTTTTGGGGGGGGGGGGGGAATGGAACTTTATGCCCAGGGCTGAGGAGTCAGGTGATAGGAGGGAGGAGGTTGTAAGAGAGGGCAGTAAGGGAGGGAGGAAACTGTGGGCAAAAGCTGGAAGGGGGATTGTGGGAGGAAGGGAGAGACTGAGAGTGAAGGTGGGAGCGGGGTGCAGCAGATGGTTTCCCAGAGGTGGGACTGCAGAGGAAAGGGACAACAGAGGAGAAGAGAAAAGATCAGAGGCATGAGACGAGATGTCCTTGCCCATCTTAAAACAGTGGGCAGACAGGTTATGTGATAAAAATGGAGGAGGCAGAGGTGTCCCTGCAAGCTTGAAGGGGGTGACACATGCGTGGAGGCATCACTTTAGGCAACATGCAAGAAAGTCAAGAAACGATGACAAAGTTGATACCATGCAGTCACTCTGAGGGCCAAATTACAGTTAGAATATATTTTGAGAATCAAAATAGCACAGTTTTGTGACTTTCTCCAGAAAATCTTGGAGAAGAAAATGCCAAAAAGAGGAGAGATTGTAAACCCAGCAGTTTTAAGGTCGAGGAGAGTCCAGTGGTTCACAGCAACTGACCCTGAAGTCCAACCAGGGCAGGGAGAAAAATGAGCACAGAAAAGAGAAGAAAACAAGGAACCTTGTAAGGAAGGGAGATTCCAAATTGAGAATAATGCCTCTCTTTCCTTGCAGAGCTGGCATTTGGGGAGGGTGGGCATAGGGGACAGAGGGTCGGGTGGGGCAGAAGGGAGAGTAGTGGTGTTGTTTTGAGATAGTCTCTGTCACTCTAGGTAGAGTGGTGCAGTGGCCTCATCATAGCTCACTGAACCTCCAACTCCCGGGTTTAAATGATCCTCCTGCCTCAGCCTTTTGAGTAGCTGGGCCTACAGGCATCCGGCACCACCCCCACTAATTTTTCGATTTTTAGTAGCGATGGGGTCCGGATCTTGCTCAAGCTGGTCAGGAATTCCTGAGCTCCACTGACCCTCCCTTCTGGGCCTCCCAGGGTACTAGGGTTACCGGCAGGCGCCCCAGGCGAGAGCCGGCATTTCAAGGGCCAGCGGAGCTCCCAACCCCCCTCATGTGCTGGCCCCTTCCTCGCAGATGCTGGTGGGCGAGCAAGGGCGTAGCCCAAGTCGTTCCGGAGAAGCCTGAACGCCCCGCGGTTGGTTTCCCTGGGATGCCCCAGTCTCCCTTGCTTTCAACCAGTATCTACGCTGCAGAAGACAGCGTTGCCCTAATTAGGGTTGGAGTTGAATAAACCGCACCCGCAATGTCCCTCAATGCTAACAAACTACCAAACGTATTAAGGCGATTAAAGCTGACAATACTGCCCTGATGATAAGGTCCGGCACCATAGTTTGTATTCCAAGCCACCGGTCTAACCTGTTTAGACTCCTGGAGAATTTAAGGGGCAGGAGGGGGGAGCTGTGCCTTTTGTGTGTGCTGAAAGGCAGGCACGCCTCCGCTGCCTACCGCGAAGGAGAGATTATAATTAATCACTAGGACCCGGCTGGGCGCGCGGTGTCCTTCCTCCTGCGGGGAAGGAGCCAGCGGCCTCTCAACGACCCGCCAGTGCAGCTCCCACGCCGCGTGCGGCGTTGGCTTCGACCCCTCTGACTCAACCCTGCCTCCCTGCAGTTTTGGCTTTGCTTTTTCTGTTTTTTCTTTTCTCCAGGCTTGCCAAATATGGGCTTAGTCAGTGCTGCGGTGTTAGATCATCGTAAGGAGGCAGCTCACTCTGACTCAGAAGCTGAGAGAGGAAGACAGAAGCAGGGGTGGGTGGGGCGCCGGGCAGGTGGGCTTCCTGGAGAGCCTCTGTGCAAACGTCCTGCAGAAGCCTGAGGGAGAAGGCGTCTGAGAGGTGATGCACTCTGGAGGGGAAGCCGCTGCTTCAACAAATAGGGAAGATTGGGAGCTCTGCACACGTGTGTGCTCCATGCATGTGTTTTAAAACAACCCTGAACGTGCAAATTATCTTTACTTAAAAATTTTATTGATATCATCTAGGTTCATGTGCCACTAGTAATAATACAGAGCGATTCCTTATACATTTTCCCAGTATGTTGCAAACAATAGTGTAATACCACCAGCAAGGTATTGACATTGGTGCAATCCGCCTTCTGCCCTATTTCAGATTTCCCCGGTTTTGCCATCTGAGTGCACATGCAATTTTATCACACGTGTAGGAGTGTGTTTCCACTTCTCCAGGTTTGCCTGAAAGTTCCTTCACCGCCAGAATGCACCACATCCACCACCTGCTGGGTTCCCCATGGCTGCCACAGCTCTCAACCTTTGGCAACTTTCTATAATTTTGTCATTTCAAAAATGTTTTGTAAACAAAGTTATGCGGTATATAACATTTGGGTTTCTTTTTTTTTTTTTTTTCACTCTAACACAATTCTCTTGAGATGCGCCCAAGTCTCTCTCTATGTGTATCAATAATTCTCTTTCATTGCTGAGTAGTTCTGTGGTGTGGATCACCCAGTTTGTTTCATTATTCACCCTTTCCACTCACCTAATGTTTGAAGTGAGTTTCTTCTAGACAGCATATAAAGGTGCTGCGTTATTTTTATACTCTCTGATAATCTGTCTTTTTATTACTATATTGAAACTATTTATATTGAAGATAAATATTTATTATATGTTGGTGCTTAAGTCTGCCTTTTTAAGTGTTTTCCGTCTGCTTCCTCTGGGTTTTGCTTCTCTATTTTCTTTGGTTATTTGAATAGATTTTGGATTCCATCTTGATTTAGTTGTACTGTTTTTGTGTCTTTGAGTATATTTCTCTGTATTTTTTTAGTGTTTGCTATATTATAATGTAAATAAGCAACTTATCCCAGTCTACTAGTATCAGCATTTTATGATTACTACCTTATATTAAGTGTGTAGTCTCACTTCTGCCTAGATGTCTTTTCCTCTCCTTTTTTTTTTTTTTTTTTGAGACAGAGTCTCACTATGTTGCCCTTGGTAGAATGCTGTGGCGTCACAGCTCACAGCAACCTCAAACTCTTAGGCTTAAGCAATTCCTTTGCCTCACCTTCCTGAGTAGCTGGGACTACAGGCACCTGCTACAATGCCTGGCTATTTTTTGGTTGCAGTTGTCATTGTTGTTTAGAAGGCCCTGGCCGGGTTCAAGTCCCAGCCTCCGTGCATATGGCCGGTGCCCTAACCACTGAGCTATGGGCACCTACCCTCTCCTTTTAAAATTTTTATTGGCTCGAGTGTTAGATGGTATTAACATTTTTGTTTTAATCTTCAAATATGATTTGTAAAACCCACTAAGAGGACACTTCCTTTGTATGTATACATAGTTTGTTTTTTCTATTGTCTTTCTTCTTTCCTGATACTTTAAGAATCCTTCTTTTATCAGTTTCTTTCTGGTAGACAAATTACTTTATCTGACCTTTAAGGGTGGGTCTGGTAGGGACAGATTCTTTTAGTTTAGTTTTTTTTTTTTTTCATCTGAGAATGCATTTATTTCCCTGAAAGATAGTGTTTCCAGACATAAAATTTGCAATTAAATTATTTTTCTTTTCAAATTCTTGAAAAATGTTGTGCCACTTTCTTCTGGTCTCCATTTTTTCAGATAAGAAAATTGTCATTTAAATCATTTTTCCTCTATAAGTCATAAGTCATTTCTCTCTTTCACAATTTTTTTTCTTTGCGTTAGGTATGGATTTCTTTGGGTTTATTCTATTTGACATCCACTACGCCATCTATAGGTTTCTGTGTGTCACCAAATTTGGGAATTTTTCATTATTTTAAATTCTTTTTTGGCCTCACTCTATTTCTTCTCTTCATGTGCAACTCTGATGACAGAAATATTAGATCTATGTGTATTAGATCTATGTGTATCTTACAGTTCCGTAGGTCCCTGCGACTTTAACTCTGTTCAATTTTTACATCTGTTTTCTCTTTATTGTTTAGATTCATTACTCAAATTGGGCAAATTACATCCTCAAGTTCAGGGACTCCATCCTCTGTCATCTCTATTTACTGTTGAACCCATCTAGAGAGCGGTTTCTTTTTTTAATCTCTGCTAGTGTGTTTTCTTAGTTCTCCAATTTCCATTTGGATTTTTTTTTTTTTTGATAGCCTCTATTTCTTTCTTGAGATTTAAAATTGTTTTTATTTGTTCAAGAGAATTTGTAACTGATTGTTGAAGCATTTTTATGACAGCTGCTTTAATATCCTCATCAGATTTAACTTTTCATTTGTCTTAGTGTTGATGTCAGTTGATTATCTTTCCTCATTCAAGTTGTGAATTTCTTGTTTTTTGGCATGGTGAGTGGTTTTTGCTTTTGTTTTTTATCATATCCTGGACATTTGTCTGTTCCAGTAAGAAACTTTGGATCCTGTTGAAATCTTTTATTTCAGCAAGTAGTCATTTTACTTAGGGTTAGCTCAGGTCCTAGACTACTTTTGTGAGGTGCAATTCCATATCAGTTATATTTCAGAGGCTTTGGTCTTCTTGGTTTACCTCCTGTTGCTGGGACTCCCAGTGCCTACTAGTACTGCTTCAGGGATGGAACAGGCTCCCCTATCAGGCTCCATGTGTCCCTTGGAGGAGTAGGAAGTCTCAGGCCAGTGGGTTCAAGGAGGCTTCCCGGGCTAGGTCACTTGTCACAATGACATTCATGTGCTGGTTCTGCCTGTCCACAAGGTATGGCTTAGCTATTTATAGTTTCCTTAGACTGTGGATCTATGGAGTAAGATTAAATCTATCTACAGTTGTGTACCTGGAGTTCCAGTTCATGGCATAGAATAGAATGTATAATAGGGTGTGTATATTCTTGCTGTGCAATTGTTTTCCAGCACCTAAGGCCACTTTAAAATTTGGCTTATGCTAAGTCATGGAAGAAGCCCAAGTGCCCATCGACCTACAAGTGAATTAATAAATTGTGGCATATCTACACCATGGAATATTATGCAGCCTTAAAGAAAGATGGAGACTTTACCTCTTTCATGATTACATGGATGGAGCTAGAACATAGTCTTCTTAGCAAAGTATCTCAAGAATGGGAGAAAAAGTATCCAATGTACTCACCCCTGCTATGAAACAATTGTAGACCAAGAATATGAGGGAAGGGGAGAGGGAGGGGAGGGGAGGGGAAAGGATCATTGGAGGGAGGGTAATTGGTGAGACCACACCTATGGTGCATCTTACAAGGATACATGTGAAATTTACTAAATGTAGAATATAAATGTCTTAACAGAATAACTAAGAAAATGCCGTGAAGGCTATGTTAACTGGTTTGATGAAAATATTTCAAATTGTATATAAAACCAGCACATTGTACCCCATGATTGCATTAATGTTCACAGCTATGATTTAATAAAAAAATAAAATAAAATTTGGCTTATCTGTGTACCTCATCTGGCTAATGAAGTGCAGACAGGAAAGAGTATCACTTACAGGTGGAAGCTTTGAGGTCGAGGAGAACTTTTGCTTCACATCCTTCCCTCTGTCCTGATCACTGACAATGTTTCAGACAGTAGCTGTTCTGTAAGGCACATCCCAGTGTGAGAACAGCTCAGAGCAGACCTTGGAGGGCATGTGATATGAGTGGACAAGAAACTTCATAGGTGAATTGTGGAGATGGGAGATTGTGTGTCACTGCAGCATTACCTAGCCTATCCTGCACTGAATTGTGCTTAAAGGACTGCGTGAGGAGCCAATTCTCACTCTAGGATAGCTCTAGGAAGTGCTAGAAATGCAGAAATACACGTATCTTAAAAATCGCAGTCATTAAAGATTTTCTTAATTCAGTGTCTGTCCTCTAGTTTAACAATGATTGAGGTTTTACTCTAGAAAAATGAGAAACTACTTGTTTGGTTTGATAGCATCCTTCTGTATTAGTGTAGCTGGATGGCCTCTGAAGAGATTGCAAAATGGAATACTTTCTAACAGAAGAATTGTGAAGATGGGGATATTTTTAGTTACTAGAGAAAGTTTCCTCTCTGTGTTCACCCCCAAGGTAAACTTCAGCATTAATAATTTTTGACTTGGGGCCTGGTGAAGGGGCTCATGCCTGTAATCCTAACACTCTAGGAGGCAGAGGCAAGTGGATTGCCTGAACTCAGGAGTTTGAGACCAGCCTGAGCCAGAGTGATACCTCATCTCTAAAAATAGCCAGGCATTGTGATGGGCACCTGTAATCCCAGCCACTAGGGAGGCTAAAGCAAGAGAATTGCTTGAGCCCAGGACTCTGAGGTTGCTGGGAGCTATGACACTCCATCAAGGGCCATGAAGGAGACTCTGCCTCAAATAAAAAAAAATATAAGTTTTGACTTGGTCAAAATTTGGTGGGTTTGTGCTTTTCATAGCTTACTTTCTTTCTCCTTGCAAATTTTTGTCTTCTTCTTACAGCCTTGTAGTGGGATCTCCACAAGCCAGTAATGGGATCAGTTTATCTTGAACCAGACGATAAACATAGCCTCTGGGTGTGAACAAGGCCATAGGCAAGGAAACTGAACACCACTGTAGAGGGAGGAAATCAAATTTCCTCCGAGAACTCTTAGGTAACCTCACAGCACTTACACTATTGCTAACTGATGTTTCTTAGATTAAGCTGGCT
Organism: Loris lydekkerianus; assembly: GCA_963574355.1. Taxonomy (NCBI): domain Eukaryota; kingdom Metazoa; phylum Chordata; class Mammalia; order Primates; family Lorisidae; genus Loris; species Loris lydekkerianus. The sequence goes on along the minus strand of CAUYPK010005407.1, from coordinate 17,987 downwards.
TTGACACTTTCTCCAATGCTCTTAACGTAATTTATTACTGAGGAAAAGATCTGCAGGTCATTTAATAAGGATGCAGAAATACTTTCTGTCAAATTGTGAGGCAGGAATCTATGTATTTTTACAATATTGAATTGGTGAAAAAGAAAGCACTTCAAATGAAATTAGAATGATGTGTATTATTACAAAGTCTCAGAGCTACAGATGCTGGTGTGGATGTGGAGAGAAGGGATCACTCTTACATTGCTCATGGGTCTGCAAACTAATATAATCTTTTTTGGAAAGAAGTATGAAGAATCCTCAAAGAACTCAAATTAGACCTCCCATTTGATCCTGCAATCCCACTACTAGGCAGCTACGCAGAAGAAAAAAAATCACTTTGTCATAAGCACATTTGAATTGGACTGTTTATTGCAGCTTAATTTAACATTGCCAAGATGTGGAAACAACCTAAATGCCCATCAACTCAGGAATGAATTAACAAATTGTGATACATGCACACCATGGAATACTATTCAGCCATAAAATAGATGGTGACTTCACATCTTTTGTAATATCCTGGATAGAGTTGAAGCACATTGTTCTTAGTAAAGTATCACAAGAATGGACAAGCAATTATCCAATGTATGCAATACTAATATGAAGCCAGTAGATGATCTGATGCATAACCACATAGGAGAAAAACTCATTTCAATTTAAGTTGGGGGGAGAGGAATGAGGGGAGAGAGGGTTGGGATGCTCTCACTGAATGGGCATAGGGTGGGGGTGTTTGGTACACCTTTTGTGTGTGGGACATAACAACAAGAGGAAGTCTGCCTAACAAAATCAAATATTTTGATCTGGTTGTTTGTACCTTCACATTAACCTGAAATAAATTTACTTTAAAAACAATAACACATATGCACCTCAACATCAAGGAACCACACAGAGACATGCGGCCAGTTAAAGCCCTGAGCAAATTCTTTATCTATGGCTGTCCCTAAGCCATATCTTTAATAAGGATGATCTTAATAAGGATGTCTTCTACTGAAGACACCCATAGCCTCCAGCCCATTATCTTTACTCTCTTTCTACCTTTATTTTATGGCTGATACCACCTACTTTTTATTCATGATGTTTCTGTTTCCCTAAATGTAGCAATGGAATAAGTTCCTTCATTGGCATACACCAGTTACACCAGTCCTTTTCAGCTGTTCTGGTCAAGGCATACTGTAGGCTTTTTATTTTAAGAATTTTATTATCCTTCAGATGGCTTTCAGGTCTACTGTTCAGTTAGATAGAGAGATGTGGGGTCAGATCATGTTATAATACTACAAACCTGTGTTCTTACCCAATTTTAGCAACTTTTCTTGAATTTAAGTCCTTCTTGAATTAATTTATGGCTTTGGTTAATTTTAAGAGTTCATAAAGAATCAATTTTTGATAATTTTTGCCAGTATGTTCATTGCTTTACTGGAGAGGTGGATTTTGGAAATTATTAAGCTACCATTCCAGAAGTAAAAAAAAAAAAAATTTTTTTTTCTTTTTTGAGACAGAGCCTCAAGTTGTCATCCTGGGTAGAGTGCTGTGGTGGCATCACTGCTCACAGCAACCCCCAATGCCTGGGCTTAAGCAATTCTCTTACCTCAGCCTCCCAAGTAGCTGAGACCACAGGTGCCTACCACAATGCCCGGCTATTTTTTGGTTGCAGCCATCATTATTGTTTGGCAGGCCCGGGCTGAATTCTAACTGGCCAGCTCAGGTGTATTTGGCTGGCACCTTAGCTATTTGAGCCACAGGCGCTGAGCCCAGAAGTAAAATTTAATAAGTTAAATTATAAGAGAATATATTTGCAAAGATAATGCATTTTACTTAAGAATTTGTTGGGCAGCTAATATTCGGTACTGAAGATCCAAATGTGGGAAAGAAATAGAATTTGGTCTCAAAATTCATCATTCACAAAGAAAATAGACACATACAAAGGGAGAAGTGAGCTGAGGGAGGGAATAAGACTTCTCTTTCAGGAATAAAGAAGGGATAGTCTGGCCAGAAAACAGCGTGAACGTTATGACAGATCCAGGTCGAGAGCAAGAACTGTAAGGACATTGTAAGAAGACTCACGTGTTGAACTTTGCCTCCAATTTTGTATTTTTCACTTTATTTCTTTTTATTTCCGTTTAGAAGATAATAAAGGAACCAAATGACAATTATAGACCTGAAAATATCATAGATGAAATGAAAATTTCGACAGCAGATTTAAGTCGACAAAAGAGAGAATCCGTGAATTTGAAAATAGGTCAATTGAGATTATCCAGTCTGAGAAACTAAAGTATAAAAGAATGAAGAAAAATGAAGAGTCATAAATACCTATGGGACACCATAAAACACACCAAACTACAAATAATGAGAGTCCAATAATGATAGAAGAGAGAAAAGGGGATAGAAGGAATATTTGAAGAAATAATGGTCAAGATTTCCCAATTTTGGTAAAAAGGATTTACACACATATTTACGAATATTAAATATGAATAACTGAAAGAAATCTACACTTATACACATAAACAGTCAAAGCTATTGAAAGACAAAGAATAAAGACAAAGAATCTTGAAAACAGGGAAAAATAACTCATCACAAACAAGTGATCCCCCATACGGAGCCATGGAGGTGAGAAGGCAGTGAAAGTGTCATCCTCAAAGTGCTGAAAGAAAAAAGAGGTCAATCAAGAATTCCATATCTGGCAAACTAATCCTTTAAGGATGAAGGATAAATCAGGCTATCCACTGATTAAAAACTGAAAGAGTTTAGGGACAGAAGACCTTCCCTACAAGACACATTAAAGAAAGTCTTACAGGCTGAAAGTAAGGATCACTTGATAGTAACTTGAATCTGTATGAGTTTATAGTACTTTTTCTCTTTTTTTGATTCAAAAGACAACTCCATACAGCAATAATTGTAAAACTCTGTTGACAAACTCATAACATGTATATATTTTTTAATGTTACAGAGAATTAGTTTACAATGGTAATTAGTTTACAAGGGTACAGAGAATCAGTTTACAATGTTTACATTTGTTAAGTAAAGTCCCTCTTATAATTGTGTCCTGCCTCCTCGAGGTGTGCCATATACCTTAACGTTGTGCCCATCAAGTGGGAGCACAGCCATCCTTCTTCCTCCTCCCTGCTCCCTCATTTCCCTGCTTCCACCTTGAGTTGATTTGAGTTTTACTCTTATGTGGGCATGTATTAGATTGCTTACTGGCTTCATATTAGAATTGAGTATGTTAGATACTTGCATCTCCATTCTCATGATGCTTTACTAAGAAGAATGTGTTAGGACTCCATCCAAATTAATATAAAGGGTGTAAAGTCTCCATCTTTTTATGGCCAAATAATATTCCATGGTATGCATGTAACACAGCTTGTTAATCCATTCCTGGGTTGTTGGGCATTTAAGTTGATTCTACATTTTGGCAATTGTAAATTGAGCTGTGATAAACAATCTAGTGCAAATGTCCTTGTTATAAAATTATTTTTTTCTTCTGTGTAAATGCCTAGTAGTGGGATTGCAGGATCAAATGGGAGGTCTAATTTGAGTTCTTTGAGGATTCTCCATACTTCCTTCCAAAAAAGTTGTATGAATTTGCAGTCCCACCAGCAGTGTAAAAGTGTTCCCTTCATTCCACATCCATGCCAGCATCTGCAGCTTTGAGACTTTGTGATGTGGGCCATTCTCATTTGCATTTCTCTGACGATCAGGGAAGATGAGCATTTTTTCAACTATTTGTTAGCCATTCACCTGTCTTCATCAGAGAAAGTTCTGTTCATATCTCTTACCCAAAGGTAGATGGGATTATTTACTCTTTTTTTTTTTTTTTTGTTAATTTGAGTTCTCTGTATATTCTGGATATCAACCCTTTCTCAGATTCACACCCTTCAAATATCTTTTCCCATTCTGAAGGTTGTCATTTTGCTTTACTTGTTGTGTCTTTAGCTGTGCAGAAGCTTTCCAGCTTAATTAGGTCCCATTTGTTTGTTTTTTGTTGTTATTGTGGTTGCCACTAAGGTCTCTGTCATAAAATCTTTCCCCAGTCCAATGTCATCAAGAATTTTTCCACACTTTCTTGTCAGATCATGTCCTAGACTTAAATCTTGCATTCGTCCTGAGTCAAATTTTATAAGTGGTGAAAGGTGTGGATCCAGTTTTAGTCTTTTACATGTGGTTATCCGCTTCTCCCAGCACCATTTGTTGAATAGGGATTCTTTTCCCCACAGTATGTTAGGTTTATCAAAGATCAGATGGCAAGTAGAGACTTGTTTCATTTCTTGGTTTTCTATTCTATTTCATATGTCTATGTCTCTATTTTTGTACCAATACCATGCTATTTTGTTTACTGTGGACTTGTAAAATATAACCTGAACTATGGTAGAGTGATGCCTCAAAGATTTGCCTTGGCTGTACAGGTTTTTTTCTGGTTCCATACAGAATGAAGTACTATTTTTTCTAATTCTTCAAAGTATGATGTTTGTATTTTAAGGAGGATTGCATTGAATCTGTAGGTTGCTTTGGATAGAATAGACATTTTAACAATGTTGACTTTTCCCAGCCAAGAGCATGGTATGCTCTTCCATTTGTTAATGTCTTCTGGTCTTTCTTTTCTTAGGGTTTCATAATTCTCCTTTTAGAGGTCCTTCATCTCTTTTGTTAGGTATATTCCTAAGTGTTTCATTTTATTTGAAGCTACTGTGAAGGGAAATGTGTCCCTGATTTCTTTCTCAACTTGGCTGTTACAGGCATATACAAAGGCTACTGATTTGTGGACATTGATTTTATATCCTGAGACATTCCTATATTTCCTGATCACTTCCAAGAGTTTTGTGGTTGAGTCTCTGGGGTTTTCTAAGTACAACATCATATAAATAGCAAAAAGTGAGAGTTTGACCTCCTTTTCCCCAATTTGGATGCCCTTTAATATCCTTCTCATATCAGACTGCATTGACTAGAACTTCTAGCACAATGTTGAATAATAGTGGTGATTGTGGACAGCCTTCTCTGGTTCCAGTTCTAGGTAGAAAAGCTTTCAGTTTTACTCCATTTAGGGTGATATTAGTGGTGGGTTTGTCATAGATGGCTTCAATCACCTTAAGAAATGTGCTACCTATGCCTATTTTCTGAAGTGTTCTTGTTAGAAAAGGATGCTGAATTTTATCAAATGCTTTTTCTGAATATATTGAGAGGATCATATGGTCTTTGTTTTTCTGCTGTTGATATGATGAATTACATTTATTGACTTGTATATGTTAAACCAGTCTTGCATCCCTGGGATGAAGTCTACTTGATCAGGATGTATAATTTTTTAATGAGTAGCTGCATTCTGTTAGCTAAGATTTTGTTGAATATTTTTCTATTAATATTCATTAGTGAAATTGCTCTGTAGGTTTCACTTAGGTCCATTCCTGGTTTTGGAATCAGGGTGATGTTTGCATCATAGAATGTGTTGGGTAAGTTTCCTTTCTTCTCAATGTTTTGGAATAGGTTCTGCAGTATAAGTATACACTCATCTTCAAAATTGTGATAAAATTCTGGTGTGAGGCCATCTGGTCCTGGAAATTTTGTTGTTGGAAGCCTTTTTATTGTTTCTTTGATCTCAGTGCTTGATATTAGTCTCTTCAAGAGATCTATTTCTTCTTGGTTAAGACTACGGGATAGTGTGGTAGTCCCAGGTATTGGTCCTTTTTCTTCACATTGTCAAATTTCGGGCATAGAGGTTTTTTAGGTAGTATGAAATAATCTCTTGCATCTCTATGGTATCAGTTGTTATTTCCCCCTTTTCATTTCTGATTGAGGTTATTCAAGATTTTACTTTTCTATTTCTAGTTAATCTGGCCAATGGTTTATTGATTTTATTTATCTTTTCAAAGAATTAACATTTTGTTTCATTAATTTTCTGAATGATTCTTTTGTTTTCAATTTTATTTATTTTTAATTTAATTTTTGTTATTTGTTTTCTTCTGCTAGGTTTGGGATTGGATTGCTCTTCCTTTTCCATTTCTTTCAGATGATTTATTAGATTGCTGTGCTCTCTGTTTTTTGGATGTAAACATCTAATTTGTTAAGTTTCCTTCCTAGGACTGCTTTTGCAGTGTTCCACAGGTTTTGGTAGCTTGTGTCTTAGTTATTGTTATGGTCAAGGAAGTTAATGATTTCTTCTTTAATCTCTTCCTTGACCCAACTGTCATTCAGCATAAGGTTGTTTAGTTTCCATGCCTTTGTGTGAGAATGAAAATTTTTGTTGGAGTTGAGTTCCACCTGATTGCCTGTAGTCTGAGAAGATATAAAGTATAATTTTAATTCTTTTGATTTTGTTGAGGTTTCCTTTTTTTTTTTTTCTTTATTGAGACAGAGTCTCACTATGTTGCCCTCAATAGAGTGCCATGGCATCACAGCTCATAGGAACCTCAAACTCTTGGGCTTAAGTGATTCTCTTGCCTCAGCCTCCCAAGTAGCTGGGACTACAGGCACCCATCACATCTGGTTATTTTTTGTTGCAATTGTCATCGTTCTTTAGCAGGCCTGGGCCAGATTCAAATCTGCCTGCCTCAGTATAAGTGGCTGGTGTCATAACCGCTGTGCTACAGGCACCAAGCTGATTTTGTTGAAGTTTTATTTGTGTCCTAGGATATGATCTATTTTGGAGAAAGTTCCATGGGGTAATGAGAGAACTTATATTCCTTAGCTCTGAGATGGTGTGTTCTGTGTATGTCTATTAAGCAGAGTTGTTCTAGGGTAGTGTTTAAATCCCTGTATCTTTGTTTAGTTTCTGCTTAGAGCAGTGGTTCTCAACCTTCCTAATGCTGCAAACCTTTAATACAATTCCTCATGTTGTGGTGACCCCCAATCATAAAATTATTTTCATTGTTACTTCATAACTGTAATTTTGTTATTGTTATGAATCATAATGTAAATATCTGATGTGCAATATGTATTTAGGAGACCATTGTGAAAGGGTCATTCAACCCCCAAAGGGTCGCAACCCACAGGTTGAGAACTGCTGGTTTAGAAGATCTGTCCAGCTCTGTAAGAGGAATGTTAAAGTTCCCTAATCATATAAGTTATAACAGTTAAATTCTGTTTCATAAATCTGGGAGCATTTAAGTTGGGTGCATGAATATTTAGAATTGAAATGTCCTTCTGTTGTATTGTTCCCTTGACCAATGAAAAGCCCACCTTTGTTTTTTGTTTTGCCCCTGACAGAGTGCTATAGTGTCATAGCTCACAACAACCTCAAATTCTTAGGCTTAGGCAAAACTTTTGCCTCACCCCTCCAAGTAGCTGGGACTACACCGCCACAACACCCCACTATTTGTTTTAGAGATGGAGTCTCACTCTGGCTCAGGCTGGTCCTAAAGTCATAAGTTCAAGCAATCCACCCGTCTTAGTCTCGTAGAGTGCTGTGATTACAGGCATGAGCCACCATGCCTGGCTCCATCTTTGTCTTGTTTTGCTTTTGTTGCTTTAAATACACTTCTATCTGAAAATAAGATTGCAACTTCTCCTTTCTGATTTCCATTTGCCAGAAATATTGTATCCTATCCCTTCATCCCTAGTATTGCTTTGTCTTTCAAGGGTAGGTGTGTTTCCCGTAGACATCATATGGATGACTTGTGCTTTTTTTATCCAATCAGCCAGCCTGTGTCTCTTCAGTGGGGAGTTCAAACCATTTACATTTATTGAGAGAATTCATAAATGTGGTGTAGTTCTGTTCTTCTTATTTTGTGAAAGCTCATTGCTCAGTTTTATCTTTTGCATCATTTTGGAAGCTAGTTTTGTCCTTTACTTTCTGGATGTTTAGTTTGCTGGTGGTCCATTGTGATAGAGTGGAGAATAGGTGTAAGTATTTTCTGTGGAGCTGGTCTTATTGTGGCAAACTTCATCAATGTTTGCATATAGTAAAAGATTTGATTTCTCCATTGATTTTAAAGCTTAGCGTAGCAGTACATGGAATTCTAGGCTGAAAATTGTTTTGTTTAAGTAGGTTAAAGATAAATAACCATTCTCTTCTGGCTTGAATAGTTTAATTTGAGAAGTCCTCTGTCACCCTGATTGTTCTGCCTTGGTAGGTCGATTGGTACTTACTCTTGGCTGCTTGTAGAGTTTCCTCTTTTGTCTTGACTTTGAATAGGTTCATACAATGTGTCTTGAAGAAGCTCTGTTTGAGTTGAGATGACCTAGGGTTTGCTATTCCTCTGAAAGGAGTGTGCCAGAATTTTTGGTGATACTTGGGAAATTTTTATTTATGATATCCTCTTGTAGGGGTTTTATTCTTCTGGGATGTTCTTCTTCCCCTTCTGGGATATGTATAATTTGTGTTTCAACACTTCATGAAATCCCACAATTCTTTGAGTGAATATTCTGTTTTGTCTGTTTCTTTTTCTGCTTCGTAGGGTGAGATTCTTTCTTCTCCATGGTCTAATCTATTATTTATACTGTCTACTGCATCTTTAAGTTCCCTGATTGCTTCATTTCCTTAAGCTCCTCTATGTCCTTTCTATATTCTTCATATCTTTTATCCCTTATTTAGTTCTCTTTTTGAATTTCCTCTTGGTTGTTTTCCAATTTCTCAAAATTTACTTCATTGTTTTAATCATCCACATTTCAATTTCCCTTTCTGTTATTTCTAACATTTCTTTATAGGTGGAATCCTCTGCAGTAGCTATCTCATGGTCCCTTGTCGGGCAGGTTGCTCTGTTCGGGTTTTTCATGTTGCCAGGATTTTTCTGTTGGTTCTTCTTCATGAGTATTTTCTTTTTAGGTGTTTCATTACCCTACTTTCTTCCTTTTATTTCGTCCTTCTCTTTAAGTTACCTTGTCTCTGTCCTTAGGTGTTGAAGTGGTTCTCAACCTGTGGGTGGTGAACCACAGGAACTGTATTAAAGGGCCATGGCATTAGGAAGGTTGAGACCATTGGTGAAGAGGAATAAATGAGAAAAGATAGAAAAAGAGAAAAGTAAAAGTAAAGGGGATAAAAGGAAAGATTGACAAAAAGAAGAGAATAGAATTGAGAGAGACAGAGGTAATAGTGGTGCTATAGTTGACCCACACTCACTATTCCCAGCCTCTGGGGGAGCTGGGATGGGTGAGTCCCTAGAGGTTAGAAGCTCCTTACCAGCCTGAGCAGAAACAGGACCCAACCTCCACCAAATAGAGAAGAAGGAAAAAAAACCAAAAAACAAAAAACCCAAAAATAAAAAAACAACAGCAATTTGTCACCATGGTGCCCTACCACTAGAGTCAAAGTTAGAACAACCCTTTATACCATAGGATCAAGGCCTGAGCCTTGAGCCAGGCCAAGGGGAGCCCAGGCCTGTGACACCCGAGCCCAGGCCTCAGAGTGAGGCTGTGTCCCATAAATCGAATACAGATTGATAAATAATGAAATAGATCAGAAAAAAAAAAAAATAATAATAATAAAAGTACATAAAGAGCAATGAAAATAAAGTTATATAAGATGTTGCAAAAAGGGGATATATCTTAGCTGTCATTTGGAAAATTTAAGTAGGACAGATAAGCATTAAAATCTTTATAAAAAAAGAGAGAAATTGAAAGGAAAGAAAGAATAAAAGGGGTAGGAAAACCATAGCAAAAATGGAGCCCTTGTTATTGAAGAAAGCAAAAATGGCAAAAAAAAAAAAAAAAAAAAAAAGTACTGTAAAACAAACAAAATGAACTAATCAACAAAAAATATTAAGGGGTAAAATTGGGGGAAAAAGGAATAACAGGAGCAGAAAAACTAGCAAAAATGAGGACCTTACTAGTGAAGAAGGAAACAATAAGAAATAATTACAGGTTTGGTGCCTATAGCACAGTGTTTACAGCACCAGCCACATGCACCTAGGCTGGCAGGTTTGAATATGGCCCTGACCCCGGCCAGCTAAACAACAGTGACAATTGCAACAACCAATAGCCAAGCATTGTGGCATGTGCCTATATTCCCAGTTACTTGGAAGGCTGAGGCAAGAGAATCTCTTAAGCCCAAGAGTTTGAGGTTGCTGTGAGCTGCAATTCCACGGCATTCTACCCAGGGTGACATAGTGAGCAACTCTGTCTCAGAAAAGAGAAAAGGAAATTATAATTACAAAAAAGGAAAAGAAAGAAAAAGAAAAATCTAGTGAAAAAAAGTTGAAAAAAATTTTTAAAAAGGAATATACACACACACACACACACACACACACACACACACATACATATATTGCCATATATTGCCTGGACAACTGGTGATGCTGTAAAGTATGAGATACTAATCATTATGCTGATACAGCTGTATAAAATGGAGCCTTGAATCATTTATCTTGTCAAGGAGACCTGGTCCCATTTTTCTGATTTCTTTGCCCTCAATTCCCACAGGGTTGGGAGCCTGATGCTTTCATCAGCCTACTTCATAGACACACCTCAACCTTTTTAAACCATATTCCAGGACCATGCAGTGGTTTTTCCAGAAAAACATGTGTCAGTCAAGTCTCCCCATGGGTGGCTATCCAGCTTAGCAGGTGGCACCAGAACCAACCTTGAAGTAGGACCTGCAGACTGATCTTGCAAGGCAGCTCTCCCACAATGGCTGTGCCAGGCCAGCAGCCAAACAATGGGAATTTTGCTCCATCCTGTGATTCAGTTCCCACCCCCGGGTGCTGTTCAAGATCAGTTGCTCTCTCACCCGAGCTCTCCCAAAGTAACCCCACCAAGTGCCCAGTTCCAAAAAAAAAAAAAAAAAAAAAAAATGTCTGCAGGGCAGGGGCTCTCTGTCTAAAAACCACTAAAGTGGCTGGCCTCTCTGCTGGCATGCAAATACCCTCTGTGCCAATTTTTCGCTGCTCCTGACCTCCTCTTAGCCTCCTGAAAGTGCTGCCTCTCAAAGTGATGTTTCTGGACAGGGCCCGCCAGCCAGGGGTAGTTGGATTCCTTTCTCCTAATTTTTTTTTTTTTTTTAGATAGAATCTCACTCTGTTGCCCTTGGTAGAGTCCCCTGGTGTCATAGTTCACACCAACTTCAAACTCTTGGGGTTAAGTGATCCTCTTGCCTCACCCCCCCAAATAGTTGGGACTACAGGCACCTGCCACAATGCCTAGCTATTTTTATAGACAGAGTCTCATTCTTGCTTAAGCTGTTTTCAAATTCCAGAGCTCAAGCAATCCATCCACCTCAGCCTCCCAGAATGCTAAGAGTACAGGCATAAAGCCCATCTTTAATATATATAGTTTCTATGATAATAATGCACAAAGAAAAGGATGAAGCTTTTACATACTATTAAAATTAAGTTTGGTTTAATATAAATGAGTTTGTTTAAGTTATATTATTTATTTATCTATTCAATTATTTCGAGGCAGAGTCTCACTTTGTCACTCTGGGTAGAGTGCTGTGGCATCATAGCTCACAGCAACCTCAAACTCTTGGCTCAAGTGATCCTCTTGCCTCAGGTTTTCATTTTTAGTTGAGATGGGGTCTCACTCTTGCTCAGGCTGGTCTCAAACTCATGAACTCAAGTAATCAATCCACCTCAGCCTTCCAGAGTGCTACCACATCTGGCCTTTTATTTATTTATTTTTGAGACAAGGTCCCTCCCACTCTATTGCGTAGGCTGCGTTAGCGTGACACAATCATAGCTCACCATAACCTCACACTCCTGGGCTCAAGTGATCCTCCAAAGTATTGAGATTACAAGCATAAATCACCAGGCCCAGAATGTTCTCAAGTTATTAATCACTCAAAAATAACTTAAAAATTCTTAGTAAAAGTAATAAAAAAGAAATAAAAAATGGCATAACAGAAAATAAAATATTAACATATAAAAGGTATTAATGGAGGGTGGCACCTGTGGCTCAAAGGAGTAGGGTGCCAGCCCCATATATCTGAGGTGGTGGGTTCAAGCCCGGCCTTGGCCAAAAACTGCAAAAAAAAAAAAAAAAGTATTAATGAAGTAGTACAGGAAAGAAAACCACATAAAACATAAAATACAAATGGAAAAATGACAGCCATTAATATTGCATTATCAATGATTACATTAAATGTAAATGAATTGAATGCTTAAACAAAAGTCAGAGACTGGTCACAGAAAAAAACAATCTAATTCTATTTGGTCTCGAAGAGACACACTTTAGATTAAAAAATCTAAAAAGTTGAAAGTAAAATGGTGGAAAAATATACAATGCAAACAGAGGTCAAAATAGATCTAGAGTGTATAGATTGACATTAGTAAAAATATACTTTAAGATAAAACTTGTCACGAGGGAGGAGAAAACCAAAGCTCAGAAAAGTCACCTAAACTCAACCAGCCTGTGGGTAAGGCAGGATTCAAGCCCAAACTCATTTCTTTTCTTTCTGATTTATCCTTTTCAGGTTTCAATATCAATTCTTTGAATTAATGGTTTATACTTTGAAATTATTTGTATAATAATATAGTAGGACTAAAGCAGCCTACTGTATAAATAGTTTAGCTCAGTTCACAGAACTCTCAATGTTTTAGTAATTTTTCACAGGGCCCCTAGGTCACAAGAAATACTTAATAGTTCTAGTTATGAACTAGTCAGGTCCAAGTACCTTAGTAAGTATTTATGTCCTGATAACTTAGTAGCTGATCAAAAAATAATAAGTGCAAATGGAAAGAAAAAAATCATATTTTAATTGTATTCTTATATAACCACAATTTTTTACTAACGGAATGTGGATGCATCAATTGGCCACTAATAGTATCTAAAACCTTGGAATACACCAAAAGTGGAATACACCACTTTTTCCCCTCACATCTATCACAGCAATCACGAAAAACCAAGCTTTGCAAAGCCGTGACCTCATGGAATGAAATGTAGTGACCAAATTAAAAATTGACTTACCTCTAGCTGGAAGTTCCTGAGGTATCTAACAGACATCCTTGTGTTTCATTCAAAAAGATAAAAGTATTCAGCAGTTCTCTAAGTCCCCTTGAGGTGTCCTTCCCCAGGACACAGTCTGTTTGTGCAAAGCAATACCTCCTTGTTGGTGGACACATTTAGGATGTCCTTTTCTCTCTGCAGAATGGTGTTAGATATGCAGAAAATCATACATAGGAAGAGCCAGGAAAAAAAAAAAAGAGCTCAAGAAATAATTTTTTTAATGTAGTAACCACAAAAATAAGCTCATATTTTACTAGATATTCAATATCAGGATACCATTACAACTATGATAAATGACATTATCTATTAGACTTTTCTCTATAAGTTAAACATAATCCCAAGTGGGGGGGGGAGAATAACTGCTTTTTATTAATATTATAAGTGCTTTCTAAATTTGAAAACTAGAATTGTAGTAGTGTCACAAGCGTAATAAATTTTAAGAATGGAGGGGGAGGGGTGGCAAGATGACTGACTGAAGCCGGCTTTGCACAGAGGCTCCCATCCAGAAGGAGTATTAAAAAACAGAAGTTTAGCAAGTAACCTGGTAGATTAGAGCTATGTCAAGAGGGAAAGTTGAAGAACACATCAACCCTGCTGAGGCAGGCTGCAACCCCAAGGATACAAACAAAAGGTACAAAATTCATTGCCTAGCAGACGGGAGTCCCCTCTGCCATGAGAATGGTTCAGAGTACTCCATACAAACAAGTGAAAAGAGTTCAAAAGTCCTCCCATTATATCTTATGGGAGAGACCCTCTAAAAACTGGACCTACTTCCCCTACTAGGGTGCCATGGTGCTCTCCTGCCAGGCATAAAACTGTATATACTCTCTACCTGCAATTCTGAACTCCTAGCATTCCCCTCCTCTCTCACTCTGAGGTCTGGAAGCCTGTCCCCCAGGAGTCCAGATTCTTGGGTATTTTCTTAAACTGTGTGGACAGGGCATGGATTGCTGCTGGTCAGTGTTGATTCTGTGGCATGGGAGTAAGGAGAAGACGGTCAGCTGAGAGAGAACTATACAGAAGCGGCAGTACCCCAAGGCACAGAAAAGCAGCCGTTTTGGCAACAATAGGGCTCACCCCTGGATATTCCAGAGTCACACCCCCTATCTCTCTGGGCAATCAGAGGAGGCCGGGCATCTTCTCTGGTGGCAGCCACTGGCAGAACAGATCTGGCATGAAAGCACAGGCCCCGTGAGTAAAGGGTTTGACTGAGGTGGTACTGGTCTGGGTGGAATGCGGGGACTAGAATACACATGAGCAGAGCTGGCATATTCCCAGGGTGGGGCTGACCCAGAGGACCTTACTGAGCCTAAGACGCACCCGACGCTCCCTCCGGGGATCATTAGCTGAGACAAAGGGGGGCAGACAGAGGCTGGAATTGACAGCTAACCATGCCACTCTATACAAACTGCAGCTGAGACCAGGCAGTGGCACAGACAGGGCCTGAGGCACAGGTTCTGTGAACTCAAACAGCATCTCCTCTGCAAGGCAATATAGCAGGGACAGAAACAAATTCTGCAAAGTTCTTCTGTTCTGTCAGTAACATCAATCAGGGGTGGGGCTGGAACTGAGTGAACAGCCCCAGCCTCCATTAAGCATCCAACGTTGTCATGCTGCACCTCCCCATGTTGGATGGTGGCAGAGAGCAGCGGTCTGGCTGAGAGACATAGATCTCCCTGTGATTCAGGCATGTGAAAACCCCTAGAGTATCTGCTCATTGGAGGCAACTGGGTCACAGTCCTACGGAATTATCAGCGACTGGGTGTGACAGAGGTGCAAGGTGGGGAAGGAGGCATCAACCTTCCCAGGCTAATCTATTTGCGGGGTGGGTCCTCTTGACCTCATGGAGCACCAGAGAAAGTCATATTTGAGTTGTCAGCAGACCACTATGACCTAGTTGCCAGACCTTTTAAACTCTCTCACCTGAGACAGGTGTTGGCTGAGACAGTTGATTTGGACCTCTTGAACTAGGCCAATTGCCCGCTGACTATCCAAGTAGTACCCTGCGTATGTGGTGTGTGAAGGTTTGATATTCCTTTTCCAATTGTTGCCAGCTGGGGGTGGGGTGACATAACTGCTGGTATTTCTCCACAGCTGAAACTTGAACCCAGAGTAACTGATTCACTAAGGTAGGACAGAGACCAGCTGAAAAAAGACAGAACCACTTAGCCTCACCACACCAAGCAGGTCTCCAGTTTCTCAGGCCATAGCACTGTACAGGTCCTTGGCAAAGCTCCAGGGGAAAAGGTTCAGACACTAGTCTTAGCTTTTGGGCAAAGGGCTGGTTAATCTTCTCTTTATCTGCTCATCTAGTCAAATGGTGTAAAATAATCATGGGGCAGAATCAGCAGAAAAACCCAGTAACATGAATAACCAGAGTAGATCATTCCCCCCTTCCCCCAAGGAAAGATATGGCAGATGCAACTGAAGATCCCATTCATAAACAGATGGCTGAGATGTCAGAAATCGAATTCAGAATTTGAATTGCAAAAAAGATTAATAGAATGGAGGAAAATTTAAAATTAGAAATTTCAGGAGCAATTCAAACGTTGTCTCAAGAATTCAATGAATTTAGAGACAAAATCATCAAAGATTTTGACACATTGAGACAAGAATTTGCAGCCCTCAAAGATATGAAAAAAACGTAGAATTTCTTAGTAACAGAGTGGAGCAAGCAGAAGAAAGGATTTCTGACATTGAAGACAAAGCTTTGGAACACTCCCAAACTTTCAAAGAGGAAGAGAAATGGAGAGCAAAAATGGATCATTCTCTCAGAGAGTTCTGGGATAATTCAAAGAAAGCTAATATTCACCTCATTGGAATTCTTGAAAGCAATGAAGTGGCATTACAAGGCACAGAGGCTCTTCTCCATGAAATTATGAAAGAGAATTTTCCAGACATGCCAAGGAAAAAGAATTTTCCAGACATGCCAAGAGATTCTGAAACTCAGATAGCAGTTTCAGAACCCCAGCACGACTCAACCCAAATAAGATATCTCTCAGGCACATCATAATTAACTTCACTAAAGTTAATATGAAGGAGAAAATTCTGAAAGCAGCAAGACAAAAGAAAACCATAACCTACAAAGGGACAATTATTAGAATGACTGTAGATCTCTCTGCTGAAACCTTTCAAGCCAGAAGAGGGTGGTCATCGACTTTTAATCTTCTAAAACAAAATAACTTTCAATGCAGGATCCTGTATCCAGCTAAACTGAGTTTCATTTATGCTGGAGAAATTAAATACATTAATGACATTCACATGTTGAAGAAATTTAACATAACTAAACCAGCTCTTCAGGATATTCTCAGACCTATCTTCCATAATGACCAGCACAATCTTCTACCACAAAAGCAAACTTACTCACAAACTTTTGATCAAACTCCAACTTCCACAGTGGCGAAAGGATTAAAAATGTCCACTGGACTTTTGAAAAACTCGATACCCAAAATTTTGTCAGGCTTATCAATATTCTTCATTAATGTGAATGGCTTAAACTGTCCTCTAAAGAGGCACAGGTTGGATGACTGGATACAAAAACTCAGGCCAGATATATGCTGCATACAAGCATCTCATCTTACCTTAAAAGACAAATATAGCTCAGTGTGAAGGGATAGTTGTCCATATGTCAGGCAAATGGAAATCAGAAAAAAGCAGGTGTTGCAATTCTATTTGCAGACACAATAGGCTTTAAACCAACAAAAGTAAGGAAGGATAAGAATTGTCACTTCATATTTGTTAAGGGTAAAACTCAATATGATGACATTTTAATTATTAATATTTATGCACCCAACCAGAATGCGCCTCAATTTATAAGAGAAACTATAATAGACATGAGCAACTTGATTTCCTTCAGTTCCATAGTAGTTGGAGTTCTTAACACCCCTTTAGCAGTGTTGAATAGATCCTCCAAAAAGAAGCTGAGCGAAGCAATTTTACATTTAAAGTAAACCATTCAAAATTTGGATTTAACTGACATCTACAGAACATTTCACCCCAACAAAACTGAATACACATTCTTCTCATCAGCCCACAAAATACATTCCAAAATTGATCTCATCTTAGGTCACAAGTCTAACCTCAGTAAATTTAAAGGAATAGAATTTATTCCTTGCATCTTCTCGGCCCACCATGGAATAAAAGTTGAACTCAGTAACAATAGGAATCTGCATATTCATACAAAAACGTGAAAGTTAAATAACCTTACCCTGAATGATAACTGGGTCATAGATGAAACTAAGATGGAAATTTTATTCCAAATTTTTGGAATAAAATGACAATGAAGAGATGAATTAACAGAACCTCTGGGATACTGCAAAGGCAGTCCTAAGAGGAAATTTATAGCACTGCAAGCCTTCCCCAAGAGAATGGAAAGAGAGAAAGTCAACAACTTAATGGGACATCTCAAGCAACTGGAAAAGGAAGAACATTCCAACCCCAAACCCAGTAGAAGAAAAGAAATAACCAAAATTAGAGCAGACTTAAATGAAATTAAAAACAAAAGGATTATACAGCACATCAAATTCAAAAAGTTGGTTTTTTGAAAAGGTTAATAAAATAGAGAACCTTTTGGCTAACCTAACATGGAAAAAAAGGGTAAAATCTCTAATTTCATCAATCAGAAATGACAAAGATGAAATAACAACAGACTCCTCAGAAATTCAAAAAAATCCTTAATGAATATTATAGGAAAATTTATTCCCAGAAATATGAAAATCTGAAGGAAATTGACCAATACTTGGAAGCATGTCACCTTCCAAGACTTAGCCAGAATCAAGTGGGAATGTTGAACAGGCCTATATCAAGTTCTGAAATAGCACCAACTGTACAAAATCTCCCTGAAAAGAAAAGCCCATGACCAGATGGCTTCATGTCAGAATTCTACCAAACCTTTAATGAGGAACTAGTACCTATATTACTCCACCTTTTCCATAATATAGCAAAAGAAGGAATACTACCCAACACGTTCTATGAAGCAAACATCACCCTGATCCCCAAACCAGGAAAAGACCCAACAAGAAAAGAAAATTATAGACCAATATCACTAATGAATATAGATGCAAAAATATTCAACAAGATCCTAACAAACA